>JAYMTJ010000062.1:0-60044 GCA_036897525.1 Pelargonium x hortorum
ATTGCCAAATTTGAATACTTCTTTTTGCCTTAGCACAGCTAATATTATAGCTTTTTTTTCGGAATTCTTTATAACATTGCGAAGTCTTTCCCTGACAATAGATATTCCAGTTTGAGAGTCCCCTCCTTCCTAGTAAATAGGGCTTTCCAAATAAAAAATGTAACAAATTAGCTGTTCCGGGATTTCATTCTTTCTCCTACTAAACAGAATGAAACCCTTGCAAGTCCTCTATCTAAAGTTCTGTCGCCAACAACTTCACTTAATTTAGAGACTCGAGGGATTTATAGAACTCAAACAGGTTTAAAGAAAGCCCTTTGGCTTAGATTACAGGGCGAACTCCACAAAAAAAGAAACTCTTGCTAACTAAAAATTTTTTAGGTTTTCCGGAATTCTAAGAGGAATCCAACTACTCTTTTGTAAGTTTTTTCAGAGGATTAACTATAAGGATATTCACAAGAGATAATAACGACTAGTCTAATTTTGGCTATAACTACTCAAAGGAGTTTCACTAATCTAATCCTTCTCATTCGGACCCCTTCTCTACGCTCCCGGATTCAAAAGCTAGCCCTTATAAAATTGCCTCAAGGATATAAGTATAAATGACTTATAAGAGTCATATTCTTTTGACTAGACACTTAACTTCAAATTATGTGCATGGCTTAAAGATCTTGGATAAAGGATAAATTCAAGCTAAAAATTCTTCAAAACCTTTTGATTAACTTTTATAAGAAAGACTCGTGAATAAAACTCTTACTTTCGAAACTCAAATAGGAATTTGATTGAAATAGCATGTTGGGAGGAACTTATGAGCTAACATATACATTTAATTAGGGTTACCCATTATATAATACAAAAAAATGCAATTCTTTTTTATCTTCAATCACGGCAGTAGAAACCTTTTCTATATGAGACTTTACTGCAAGTTAGTACTCCCGCTACTCTAAAAAACAAAGTTAGGTAAAAACTTCGGGTTGGGTATGCCTAAATAATAAGGGGGTGCCAGATTACTAACAACATTAAGGTGCAGGGTACAAAGGATAAGAGTCTAGGGCCAAAGCAATAGCCTTAATTAGGTTTCGCAGTTGAGTATAGGGATTTTTTCTAAACGGAGCACCCTTAGGGTTAGGGTTAAGAGCTGGGAAATTTCATTTGGTTTTTATTCTTAAAAAACTTCTTTCGATAAACTAAACGGGGAATCCCGTAACACACTACGTTCTATAAAACTTCTTAGAGAGCCGTGTCTTAAAAAACCCTCTACTCTAACTCTAAAGGGTAAACAAACCCTAATTGAAGTACAGAAATAATAGATTAAACTCGTATTAAAACGATGCTAACTGAAAGGTGAAGTAAAGGTACTTAATCCGCTAGCCTCCGGTTTGAGAATGAAAAAAACTTCGAGTTTGGAAGCGGAAATCTATAGTCTAACTACAAGTAATTTATAACATTAGAGGACATTTATCTACTGGAAGAAGTTAGGTAGGGCCCCCTATGTCTTTCTTTCCAAGCTTTTAAATTATTCTAAGAGTAATAAAGAAGGACTCTAGAATTCAGAAGCGTCCTTTTTTAAGCACTCGGATTACGGCCTAAGTAAATCCTTGTGAGGAAAAACTCGGGCGCCTTATATCTATCTTTTATCTATCAAGTATACTTCCTAATTGCGTAAATATTTCATTTTCATCAATAAAGATAAAGGAGTCCTAATAATACTATAATTTCCAAGAACAAGGTAGAAAACTACGTTTCAGACTTCCTTTTCCTAAAAAAGTAGGGTATATATTGTGTAGGATAAACTCACAGAAATACCAAAATTTTGTAAAAAACTAATCTGAGATATTAAGAATCGGTAAAGGCAAATAAAATACATACCCGGGATACCCGAAAGAGAAAGTAGAGGTAGGTCTGAACGCATTAAGACAAGCTTACCTAACAATTTCGCTAAGAAAAGGATCCAGAAAGTCAGTAAGGGATCTTTTTTCTACTATCTTATAATAGAAACCTGTTAGAGTCACTAAACACAATTAAATAAAATAAGCCTGAATTCTCTAATCTAACAAAAACTGCAAACGAAACTCTTACTATGCCATAAAAACAATTATCACATATAACTTTGGCATAAGCTGAGCAGGTTTACCCCATATATTTTATAAAGAGCCTACTGGAAAAGAGAGAAGAAGATTTCTTTTTACATAATTCAAGAAAGAGGTTAGATGTAAGAATTAGCAAGAAGTAGGATAACCATTAAACTATATCCGGCAAATAGGTTTTTTTATTATGAAATTTAGAGAATTCTTTTTTTAGACGCACTAAATTAAATAGGATAAGATAAGGAGGCTCCTTATAACCTTATGACACAGAGTGATGACTTCTTATCTTGTTTAGTTGTGAGAGCTTTCTATCTTAAGCAAATGAATCTAAAGTTCATTAACCGGTGTAGCTGCTATACTTTCTAGTCAGTGTGTGTATTCTTGGTTTAAATTAAAGTAAAGGCATTTCAAGAGATAAAAGGAAATCCTATGTAGTAGTTTGCCTTGAACAACTGTATAGAGATCGGAGAAGTGAAGTACGAGAGATTCCATTTCCTTCGCTTACAAAGAATAGATTCTCATAGTTATGTCTCAAGAATTGACTCCTTGGCCTGGCTTAGTCAAGTTCAGTAGGTTGGTTAGAACAATTGCTTGGTAAGTTTCGTTCTTAGATAGAGTGAATTTAAGAGATCCGGGTTGGGAAGACCCCATTAGAGTACCTTTTTCTCATCGAATTCGAATAGGCCTTAAGAATAAAAGGTAAATACAAGGGAAGCTCTCCTTAAAATAAATGAAAAAAACTATAGTTAGTTGGTTATATATCATCGTAGTAAGTATTAGTTTTTGGTTGTGCAGTTATATACGGAGCCTAATCTCGGGCAAGCTTTATTTCTATTCTATTAAGTAGGGAGATTTTATAGAATTTTGGTTTATTTAATAAAAGGAGTTCCTTTTAGCTTATGTTATATTGTTCCTAGAGGAGAGGGTTTTTTCCTAGAAGAAGTATGAGCTTAGCCAGTGCCCTTCTATTTCTCTAAGTAAGGAATTTCGGTAGAAGTGTCTTTCCAGCCGTATAGGATTCTAGAACCCTTGTAGTTAAGGTATTCTGTAGCTATAGAGCCTAAAATGAAAGAAAATTTTCGATCTATTAAGTGGGTTTTTTTTAGTCTTGTTCTGCTCGCGCTTTAGTATCGGGGGCTAAGAAAAATAGAGAGTCTTTAATAAGCCAAAAGCCCTCCTTCTTATTCAACCCTAAAGTTTGTTTTCCTAATCTAGCCAAAAAGCATGGATTACCGAATCCGACGTATCCTCAAGTAAATTAAATAAAGAAGTTTCCAGCTTTCCGGATTTAAGTAAGTTATAAATAAAAGGGGGGCTTTGTTGTTTAAGTCGAGTACTAAATAATACAAGGGATTTAGGGAAGTCCTTTATTCCGCTGTGCCATTTTAAAGAAAAGGGTGTAGTTCTGAGCTATAGAGTAAGGCTCATAAAAAAGGTATTACAAAACAAGTATTCTAGCTCTAAACTTAAAACTATTTTTAAGATACAGACTTAGATAGAGAATACAAGTACAAGATAGCTCTAAGGAAAGCAAGCAAGCAAGTAAGTGAATAAGAAGTCACTCTTTTTTTATTACTTTTTACAAAGTAAAGGTAGGAGAACTCTAGAATCTCTTTTTTAAGGTAAGGGAAGGCTTCTCCGGAGTCTAATTGTAGGAGGGTTCTCCCTTTTAGCATTAAAGAAATTAAAGTTTAAGGGTTATTTGAATCTTTTTTTTGAAGTCAAAAAGGAATTTCAGTAGCTTTCCTGCCTTACAGTGTTATGGGATTAAGAACTCTTGTATTCCTGTAATGTGTGTGCCTTAGCTAAAAAAGTATAAAGAGTTCCTAATAGAATAGAGTATCCTTGTGGATATGCCTTCTTTTTTTAATTTAACTTCGATAAAAAAAAGGGTTTAAAGCGGAAAACTTTAGCTAGTGTTTTAAAAGCTTAGACCTTATAAAAGTTTAGTGCAAGATTAGTTCTGCAACAATTAAGTTAATACGAATTTCTCGCTCTGAAGTATCGCTAACTATAAGGAAACAACTTTGTATATTCACGCAACCAACCCACTTTGTTTACCTCTATAGGATATAGAATCGGAAGTACTCTATATTTTATTTCTATCCCGTTCCCCTACGCTTACATATTACCTAGTTAATAGGTTTGAAATCTCGAGCACTTATCTATACATTTTCTTTTATTCTGATACGGGTGCTCTCTTCTCTATCAGTCCCTATTCAGGTCTATTCTATAGAAGCTATCTTAACTTCATTTGTTAACAAAAAAGCACTTTTCCGGGAGTCTCCTAGGGTTTTTCGAAATATAAAGAATAGAAGATAGTGAAGTTGTTATGTATATGTATAAAGCCTCCGAAAAGACTATAACAAGAAAAATTCATCTCAGATCCAAAAGGAATTAATAGAAATGGTTTTAGTATCTCCAGGCTGGTTTAGAGAACAACAGGATGCATAGAAAAATGACCTGAATCCGGTTACGCAATCCCTTAAAATACCCAGGAAATATTAGTCAAGTTGAGTAGCCTTCCCCCGATATCTTTTTTAGAATAGAATTCTTTCTTCCAAGAAAGCCCTGAACAGGTGTTCTTCTTCCCCTAGATAGAACTCTACTACCAAATAGAGGTGACTTTCTCTAGAATAGCTTTTGCCGAGAGACTGCTCCATTGAAAGCGTTGGGACCTGACTTGTTCGATTCCCTATAATTAGATTGCCCGGCTAGGATTTGCTGCTAACTGAATTGAAAAGAACTTTTAGACACCGATTCTCTGGTATATCCATCCATCCATCCATCCATATTATAGACTCTGTACCTAACTTTACTGGGGATCTAGCTTTGCGCAAAGATACTAGGAATCTCCAAACTTGAAACCGCCGGATTCTTTTCGGGGAACATAATACACTGAAAATCCCTTCTACTATAACGAAAAACTTCAGAAACCTACCGCTTTTACTAAACTGAAATTCCTTTAAATGAGAGTCAAAGTATGATCCGTTTGCACTTTCTCTAAGCAAGGAGTGCTCAATTCCTAAGTGAATCCCCTAAAGAACTCTAAAAGGCTCCTAAGGAATACAATATCAAATAGAATAAGGGAATATACTCTAAAGAATCTGTTTATCTGTTATATTAGACTCCCTTGACAGGTTTCAGTCCTTCATTTGTAGGCTATAGTTTACAAGTAGCGGCGCTTACTATAACAACAGCTAGAGCTACACCGACTTAAAGGCTACAAGAGAGTTAGAGAATCCGTTTTAAACACCTTTGCCTAGTCAGTCACTGGTTTCACACCAACTATAAGGTCATCGGATTAGACCTTTCCTTGACAAAAGAATCCAGTATATGGACTTTGTTTACCGGTTACTGGAATTTCCTTTCTTTTCAGCCAAACTCTTAAATAAATCTCTTGCAAATAGAGGTACCCACTTCCAAAGAATATGGATCCTAACAACTCGAAATCCCTTCCTTACATAAATAGATTCTCTTCTTCAGCTCTGAACCAAACTACTAACCAACTAGCTTCTGACCCAACTCTCTAATCCAATCCTCAATTAATAACCTTACCTGATATGTAAAGCTCTTCAGAAACAAGGGTTACTGAAGGGTACACTGGTATTAATAAGACTGTACGATCTAAAAAACTCATCTATTTCACTCTCTACTAAACGATTCTCTCTGTACCTATTACACTCAATTACTATCATTTTCGATTATGAATAAATAAGTAAGACTAATACAAAGAAGAATATCTATACTATAGATGAATACCACTATATAGGCTACAGGAAGACTCCTAAGCAACAAGAATTTCATTACCGGAAAGTCCATGTACTATCTTAGGAACCTTAAAAACCCAGGAACCTGAGGTATGAAATGACCCTTCTTAACCAGCATACCTGTCTTACAAACCTTCCACTCTTGCTAAAGCAAGCTTGTTATAACCTTCTAAGTCGATGTAGCTATTAGCTTCTAAACTAAAGGTGGACAGTATCTCCTTTCTTGTCTTAACTAAGGAACCCTCTCTTCAAGTAACCGATTCTTGTTTTGTAATGGACAATAAATAGAGGACTCTCAAATCCTTATACAGAATAACATAAACGGATTCTCTTTGTTGTAACTAAAGTGGAGCTCTTCTAAGCGGATAGCCAGTAATGAAGTAAATACAGATTCTATTCCTATTGTTTTGTAATGCTAATTGAACGAGACTGAATAATTTATTTACAGAAATGGATTGTCTTTGAAGGTTAAAATACACATGTTGCCACATCGCCTTTATAGCTTGTTTGTTAACTCATAATCCACTCCACTCTTTGTTTTTTCCAAATGAAACTAAATACTTCTCATATACTATTCATAGAGTATACAGCTAGGAAAGAACTAAGTGACTCTCATACTATATTTGCTGACTTTTTTTATCTAAGTGATTATGATACTTCATTCAATTGCCAGCTACCTCGAATTACTGGTTTCAGAGAAAAAAGGTGCTTATTATAGTTAGGACTTGCTCCATCAGATACAGCTTGCATTAGAGTTGGATTTCACTTGCACACATATGCTTACGTTCTTAGATTGCTGCACAGGCTTAGATTAGAAGGTTCCAGTCTTCCATTAGCAAACAACAAAGAGCTACTAAGAGAGTTAATCCGAAAGATACGGGTTCTCAAAGAGTTTTCCCTCTACAACAGTAAACAAACAGCTAGCTCAGGACTGGAATAGCTCTAAATAAGTTACAAATACAGGTAAGAAAGAGTCAGTCCTTTCCAGAGTCTCCTCAAGCCAAGAGAATGAATCCTAGGTACGTACCATCATAAGGATTAGAACACAGACAAGAAAACCAATTAGCTCCAATTCCTTAAGCGCGCTTTCCAAGAAGAAGAGATTTTTAGGTATCACGAAACTGGGTATTCCGAGAAAAGGTATGAAATGACTCAAATGGATGTTTTACAAAGTAGTAAAAGTCAAACTAGAAAGAGTACTAAAGGCAGAGGCAACCGCTGGTTGAAAAGATCTAGGCAGTTTTTTCTTCCTAATCCAGTTCCTTATTTCAGATAGTAAAGTATAAGACGCTGTTAGGGGACTCATTAAAGAAAGGAAATGTATCATTATACATAGCTAATAAACCGCGTAAAAGTAACAGGGGTCTCACTCGTTGCAAACTTTTGAATTCCACTTCACTAAGTAAAGGCACCAAAAGGGGATATATTAAATAAAATATTTGAACTTGCTTGGTAATTCTACTGAAACATATAGTTTACTCAAGAGATAAATTATTAATAAGTTTATTATTATTCTATCAGTTTCTTGCTTTCAGTAAATAAGAAAAGTCTTCTAAATCCTGTGTACCCTTATTAAATAAGTAATTAATAAAAAG
Source organism: Pelargonium x hortorum (assembly GCA_036897525.1). Lineage (NCBI taxonomy): Eukaryota > Viridiplantae > Streptophyta > Magnoliopsida > Geraniales > Geraniaceae > Pelargonium > Pelargonium x hortorum. Next base: position 7,450 of record JAYMTJ010000062.1, read on the forward strand.
ACTCTTTATTAAATTCTGAATGAGGTCTGTGTAATGTAATATCAAGGGCTTTTGACACTTAATATAGACTGACTTCATTTGTATTTCCTTGTTCAGGATTAGAAAAGTAGTCCATAGTATGTCCTCGAAGTAACAAACGCGAACAGCGAGAAGTTTTGTTTTGACAGACTCATATAACGACTTTCGCAATAGAAAAAACGAACGTCTATGCAATCTCTGAATAGGTACAAAAACCGGCACCTTCTCTACTCTTATTTTACAGATTAAACCTTAACAGATTTGGTAGTTAATGAACTCTGCTAAACCAGTTTTTGAAACAACCCTAGCTAAATAAACTCAAGAATATGGAGCTAAGAGGTACTTTTTCTGGATAAAGGGAGTTTTCCTGTCAAACTGGCTATAAATAAAGGGCAAACTCGCGAGCAGAGAGAGAAAAAGCGCTCTTAAAAAAAGCCCGAAAATTCAATAAAAATTAGACAAGAGTACCGGATCTCGTGTTAAAGAAGTTAAATTGGCATAGAGCAGATAGAACCCTCCTTGCTAAGAATGCCGGGGAAGTCCTATTTATGAGCTGTAATAAATTAATTATTACAGTTTTTAGAATTCTAAAAGTTCGAGAGTGTGCCCCGTAGCTGAGACTGAGATATAATTAAGTAAGGGATTTTCCGCCATCCTTATTAGATGCTCTTTGGTATTTATCTTTCCTATATCAAGTTTCGAAAGTTAATGTATTAATGTCTCCGCTGTGCCTTTATATTTATATTATAGAAACCTAGTCTCAGAGATATTAATAAAATTATTCACAAGGGTACCAGAGTTACAAAAGGGCGTTCTCCTCCGGTAGTTTACTTAATGGAGAGTCCTCTTCGAGCAGGACTCTGCAAGAAAAGTGAGCCTCTTTTCGAAGAGTCAAATCGATTATAGAAAGGATAGGTCTTAGGTGATTCCGCTTAAGGATTATACACTTATTTTGATGGATTAAGGTCGCTGGGTAGAGTAGTTACCTGCTAAATTACATACAAGAGATAGCTCAATATGGAATTCCTAGATCCTGTAAGTGTAAGAGTAGATAATAGGACTAGACTACTAAAAGAATGTTTTATATTGGATTCTAAATCATTAGGTATTGCAAAGCTAAAATGAAAAGACTACTACCAGGGAAATTCAAAGAGGCCTGCGCCCTTCCTTTTTTTGTAGATTTATGAATTTGAATACTATGACTGTGTTTTATTTTAATAAATTTAATAGTTCCAAGCATCCTGACTAAGTATAACTAGTAAACTAACTGACGAGAATACGCTTCTGCAGTAATACCCTATATCTTGGCTATAATTATACTTATACAAAAAACTATTAAGCTTAATTAAAATAGCTTACTTTAACTTTAATTTAAAGGATGTCTCTTTAGTATAGTAGTAGAAAAGTTAGGAACAGTAAGGATAGGGTACCAAAGTATATGATGTAATAAAAAAGAGTTTTTTCCCGCTATAAACCGCGGAGTAGTACTCCAGAAGGGTCTAAAAGAATAGAATAGATATGTGTTAAAATTGTGTTACCTTTACGTCAGAACGGTTAGTTTTTTTAAGGAAATGGGGATACTCAGAAAGAATATGTTCTACTTCCCGATCTTCTATATTAAGAATTAGAGCAAACGCAGTTTTGGTCAACCCTTGTAGGATTCCTCACAGATTTAGTTCCCAAAAGTGACTTTATTAGAAATTTAGGTCGTTTTAAGTTCTTTTTTGATACATGACCTTGTCAGGGTTGCTGTTTTGAAAAGGCTTTTGTTATATATTTTATTCAGAAACCCGTAATTAAAGTCTTTTATCCTTTTTTGAGACATCTGGGTGCGCCTTAACTTAAAACGTAGTAACTAGTATTGCATATTTCAAATTGTTTTACGGTCCTTATTTATAATAAGGGATTCCTATTCTTTCGTGAATTACTACACAATGGAATAGCTCTAGTTTTCTTTAGCATATGATTTGACTAATTTGTATACTTCTCGGTCTTAGGAGCTGTACCTATAGCTGTGCTGTCTTATAAGCTATACTATCTTATAGTTCTTACCTGTTCTAAACCAATAACCCGAACTAAAAAAGAACTCCTGACTTTAAAAGAGAATAACCAGGTTTACCTGAATTCCTTAGAACCCAATCTTGACTACAGAATCCTCTCTCTTGTGCAAACTAATCCTAGGAAAATGACACAGTCCTCTGAAATAGAAAATAGAATGTCCTAAGATGAGGACCCAAACTACAAAATCCAACTAACTTGTTCTAACCAAATATTTCCTAACCTGTCCATTTCGGACATTTCCTTATTGTATTAATTTCTAGGAACCTTAGAACACCAATCGAATAGAAGTTAAGAAAGCAATGTATTCTCTATTCTGAGATACCTTGTAAGTCTGCAAATAAGTCAATTGAAATTCTTGTCTTTTAGAAGTTGGGTGTTATTGGAAGAGTTAACAGGTGTGGGGGAAACCCTAAGCGAGGGCCTTTCTTCTTTCTTAAAGTAGGGTACTTTATATATAAATCTCAGCTATTACGAACCTTTTCGCTAAACATACCTTTCTACTTCCTTTCTATAAGTTAAGGTATGAAACTCGCTAGCCTTAAAAAAAACCTAGAGGGAAAAATTAGGCGCATAAGTAAAGAGCCTGCTTACATGGGCTTAGCTTAATAGATTGAAACTTTTATTTAAATTCTTAGAGCCTCTTGTACCTATACTTTTTAATTTCCATTTCTTATAGTAAAACTGTAAAAACCAACTCTTCCCAACTTTCTTTTTACTGTCTTTAAAAAACTAGCTTTAGACTAACCCCTATAAAATAGAAATGTAGTCCACGCTCCTTAACTCTACGGAAACTCCCAAAATAACTTTACTGGCTAAGTAATAAAATAAAACCCTATTATAAATAAGTAACTTTTAAAATGACCTTTTTATAACATCGGTGAAAAGGCCTTATTAGAAACAGCCTTGCTTGTAAAAAATCCTTTCTAATTAACCTCCCTCTAAGACCCCGGACTAACATGAAGAAGCGCCTCCCTATTACCTGCACTGAATAGGATAGGAACTTCTTCTTTTCTATACTTACTTTTTTTTCCTTATTACTCGAAAATTAGGGAAGTGTCAAATACATAAAAGCTGAATCAATCCCCTTTTTTATATCTACTGAGGAAAGAATGAAATGAAGAATTACCTATAAAATAAAGACTGCGTACTTACCTTGTGACCAGACTACTCGAAAACTGGATTTGAATAGAGAGTCAAACCTTATCTACTATAGGATTTCCCGTCTTTATAATAATAACCAACTTCAGATTCATAATTCTTAAAACCTAGACCTGCTTTCAGACCCTGGAAAATTCCTCATCAGAGCAAGAGACCTTACTTGACTTGAAAACCAGAAACAAAAGAAACTGACTAACATACCTGCACTCTTGACTTTATTCTTCTTCTTCATGACTTTCCTACTTCTACTTAACTGTTAATGAGACTTCTTGCCGCCAATTCTTAGAGCCACCTTCCCGCTTCCCACACCAATTGTAAATTGCCAACTACAACTACATTAAAGAAACCAGAAGCAATGACTTGAAATTCCAATATTCTCTGCTCTACCACTATCAAAATTGTGTCTATCTTAGGTAGAAAAGCTTTCCTCTATCCTACTCTGTCGTCTAGGAGTTCCCAATTAATTCCTATTCCTAGAGGAGATTGTAGATAAATAAATGATTTATTCTTTATATACTGTGAATGAAACGACAACATTTTGACACGTAAATTGACTTGAAAATTAGAGTACAAATGAGTGCTTCTTCTATATAGTAGAAAACCTTTTCCATTTCTTACCGATAATTATATTCAGGTTCTTTCTATTGGTAATTAGTAACAACCCTTACAATACCATCACAAATGAAAAGAATGTGATTGACTCTTTATTAAGGTTTTTTTAGTACCTACTTTAGAATTATAAGCATGTTCTCTATACAATAAAATCTAAAAAATACAATTTGAATTAAGGAATACCGAGTTACAAAAGTCAAGTAGTCAAGTGAAAGCAGTAAATTGCTTAACTTAAAAGGGAATTTGCTTATAAAGAGTCAAAGCATCCTGTCCAGTCTTTCTTTTGTAATGAATAGTGTTTCAATCTAAAAGACTGACTAATAAAGGACTATAAGCACTCTCTATAAAGAGCAAGAGGTTTCTACTCTTTTCTTTGTAATTTTCAGAGGAGTCCCTCTATTGTATGTAGATTTATGAGTTTTAGTGTTAGGGCTTTATAAACCTACCTCCTTAGCTCTGTAGTTACTACTCTAATATAAAGAGGATAGAACTTTATTAATAGTAATAAAAAAGGGAATTCTGAAATTGCTAGTTATTTTATTTTAATAGCAATTAAACCGGTAGCTTAGCCTGTATTCTATATTCAATTTGCAACCTAATAGGAATATTTATAAACCTTGAAAGCCCCTTCTGCACTTCGGATCTTCTTTTTTTAATAGGAAATCGTCACCAGTATTGATTGAGAATAGGGCTTTATCTTTCCCTTGGGAATCCCTGTACTACGTAACTAAGTAATTAGAAATGAAATCTATCAAGGAACTCTAAAAAACCTTTTGTGGACGTTTATATAATTATATAAATAATGGCTGGAAAACTCCCGGGAATAAGCTTATACCGCTAAATTGGAAGCCAGATATTCTGATTTCATTTGCTCAAAGCGAAGCTTTCTGCAGAGCTTTGGGACTTTTTCGCAGCCTTTGTCTTTTTTTTGGACTCGCACTTTACCGAATAAATCTAAGACCTAAAGTTCCCGCTTGAAATTACAGGATACGAAAGAGAGAGAATATTCTACCCAAATGTGCCCATCCTACAACAATATGACTCAATTAGAACTCCCGTCCTCATATAAAGTTTTATACACACTGTCAAATTTGTTACTAATCAGGTTTTGGATATTAATCCGAATTGAAATAAAGGTCTTTTCAGAGATTGATTCCCCCCTTTTTAAGGCTAGTTAAGGAAGAGATGTCTTGTAGGTAAAATTGTCAGAGGTATTCGAAGAATAAAGTATGAGATTCAAGACAACAATGCAAAAAATCTGAGGTCGAGGCTGCTTACTTTGAGAGATACTTTAAAAGCTGTACACGGATATAGTACCCTTTCTGGTAATAAGGATATAACTTAGAATATAGGGATAATGAGTACCTGCCGCTCTCCGCCTAGATATAGATAGAGCCAGCCCTCTAGTGTCTGACCAGTATACAATGCGGTTTCTTTTCTTAGAAGGCCTTTGACTCTTAAATAAAGGAAGGTAAAACAAACAAGGAAATACCCTAGAGTCCTTGACTAGCTCTCAATATACTAAAACCCTGATGAGTAAAAAACGAGTAAGGTTTAGATTTCTTAGTAGACAGAATAGGGCCTTTCGCGCGCTAAAATACTCTTTTGTAGTATCCCTTATCCCTTATCTCTGGCATTACTTGTAGTTATAAAATCCCTAAATTGATTTTGGGAGCTTTTGACAAGACTGCTTCAAAAACAATATCATAAAAAGTAACCCTTAAGTTGGGCATTTAAACTTTGTTTTAAATTTTAGTACGCTTCATTTTTAGTAGTTTATTGTGTAGAAATCTACACTAAACTAAATATCAGGTATCGCTATAAAACTTATATCATAGCGGATTTCTCTTTAAGTTTTTTTCTAAAAGAGTATTCTATTGAATTAGGATTAAGCTCAAGTTCAAGTAAATGTCCTTATTTTATGTTATGTTTACGAGAGTTTTTTAGGTTCATGATAATTAATATCTATATATTGGGGAATCACAGAAGCTGAAGTCATTTATATTCTTTTAAAAGAGTGACTTTCTAGTTTAGTCCTGAGTTTCTGGGATAGAATTCTGAAGCATGGATTATTGGTTGTACAAGCACCTTAATTGAGGGTAGAAACCAGAGTTTGTAGATTATACATTTAGCAGATTTACTAGGAATAGGACTTTTTGTCTAATAATAAGTCTAGTTTTTTTCAGATAATAGACTCGAACCTATGCTTTTATAACAATGCATAACTATTCTACGTAACCTAATTTTAAACGAATAAATAAGGGCAATAGGATCTGGTTGGGAAAGGCATTTTTACTGGCTTGGGGGGAGCTTAGTTGACCTTTATTGATGACCATCCGTACCTGTGGAATCTCGAAACCAAGAAGACTAGAATAGAATAAGAACAACTAATACAAATAGTTTTGTCTCTCAGGGAACCTAAAATTAGACATGCTTTTCAAAAAAAAAGGGGAATTATTAATGAACGTAACTGAAGGGGCCTTCTTTTTATACTAACTAAGTAGAAGGTTGTAATGACGAAAAGTATTAAATACGCTATCAGATTTGTTGATGTGTTGTCTAGATTTCTAAACTAGCTACTATAATTCAAGAGTCCTGTGTCAAATGTCAGTTTTTTAGGAACCCTTCCTAGCAATCCTAGCTCTCATGTAATTTTAGTTTTTTTCCACTATGTTCTTACCCTTATCTTATTCTCATAAGCTTACGGGTTTGAACCTTTGCCATAGGTTGTTTTGGTTTTAAGCGAGCAGAGTTAGGAATAACTCACATTATTCGTAATATTAGTAACCAGAGGTCGTCTGGGCTTCTTAGTATTCCTAAAATTCCTTACGGAAATGCTACATGAGAAATTATTGCTTAGAATAAGGACTCCACAGATCTATTAATATCATGTCTAAGGTCGGACTATCCAATCCAATATAGGGTCATAAAGAAAGGGTGAGCCATAAAGGGTATACTTTCTACAGGTAAAGGATTAGAACTCTTGCACATACCTCCAATTCGGGAATGTGCAAGTCAAGTCTTTCGGTGTCATAAATCCGGTACTATCTCGCTTAAGAAAATAGCTTATACATAAAGTGGAAAGTCTAAATAAAGGGGTATTCTATGTAAGCAATTCATACGCTAATGATAAGTAGAGAGCAAAAAGATATTCTATCGATAATGATAATAAACTTAGTACTTTTATTCTGGGGATTCCTTATCAAGTTACCTGGAATATCTCTTAAGTAAGATACCTACCTACTACCGCCTTTATATATATCCTTTCGCAGCTTAGACAAAAAAACTAGCTCTAGATTTCTTTTTGCTTTGAAATTAAAATATAAGCGTCTTCATAACGGAAAACTTGGGAGCCAGAAGACATAACAAGATTTGAGCTTAGAATAAAGTTCTATAAAGAAAGATTCGCAAATAAAAAAGTGAAGAAACTTTCTTTGGTCTTATACCTTACACTAAACTCCTACTGGATATTAAAAAAGAATGCTATGAAAGACGAAATAACAGTTTTTTTGTTTAGTTTAACCGGAGTGTCTATAATAGCTTGAAGCAAGGCATAACGAAAACGGAGTCAGATCTATGATCTATATAGTAAATAGTAAGAAAAGCTTCACAATAAACTGAGGTGAAGAGACTTCTTCTTATCAGAGAAAATGATTTTAGAAACAACGCTGACCCAAGATCAGTGGTTGTATCCTAATTATTAAACTTTATCCCCGATAAATGTTAATTCCTAAAAAAGGACTCCTCTTATATATCTTATATAATTGTTTTGAAATAAGCTACCAAATTTGGATTTGCTGTAACTTAAGCTTAAGAATATCCAACTTAAAACCCTTCTTGCAAGGGTTGAACATTCTACAACAAACCTCTTTTTCTGGTAAAAAAAACCTTCGCTCTTATAATATTTTACACTATTCGCTCGGATTTATTACAAGGCTATTACCATTCCCGTTGGTATTCGTACGTAATAAAGGTAAAAGAAAATCACCCGTTAAATAGAAAAAAGGGAGGAATTCTTTCTTAATTTTAAAGAAGTTTGTTACCGCTTGGAGAAAAGAAACTTGACTTCGAGGACCCGGCATTAATGTATAGAGTCCAAAAGAACTAAAATAACTTTAAAGAGGAGTGTACAGTTAAGGCTCTATATATTTAAGTAAAGCATTTAATTACTAATTACATCTTTATAGTGGGGTTCTCAACTGCTACCAATCCAATAGAGAGATCCTTGATTTAGTACAAAGCTTAGGGTTCTCTTGTTAAGGTATATAAATATCTTACGGATTTGCTTACTATTATACTTATTGTAAAACATAATAGAATAGACCCTTTTTATTCCCAGGTATAGTATAATTTCATTACGAAACTTGTACTCTTTTAGCTATCCTTACCTAGAATTCTAGAATTGCACTTTACTGCTAAGGTCCTACTATCAGGGTCTTTTCTTTGCATTTCGAGAGGGCGTACCCACCAGTTATAAGTTAACTGCCATTATTTTTTGAGAGTTGTAAAAAGGCCCCATCGTAAATTCTACTTAGCCTCTAATGTACAGAAAGATCCGAGTAAAACTAAAAAAGAACCAACTTTCTACGGTAAGGGGTTAAGTACTTTTTTAGCGCTTACTCTAATCTTGAGCTGTTAGGAAATGCGCGTATATCAACTAATACTGGGTTCTTTACAGCTAGACTCAGAAAAGGGAGATTCCTATAAAACAATTTTTTATTGATAAGTTTAAGGGTACGCACATAATAAGAATAAGGGTTCCCTTTTCCAGCATTAAGGTAAGGAATTTTTGTAACTTGAGAGGCCCCTACTCTACTCTATATCTATATTTAACTCTTAAATTGTAAGCAGAATATAATATATAATCTTTACATAATGAGCCGGTTCTGGATTAAGCAGTTGACTTTACAACATTTCATTTTAGCTTTTGACTCTGAGAAATTTGTATCATACCTTATGGCTTTTAGTTAATATCCTCAGCCTTTATCCCGGAAAATCTTGATAAGATTTTAAAGTACTCCTTAATAAATAAAATTGTACAAATTATGTAAGTTCTTGCCTTGTTTAGTAGGACTCAGTTAGCTCTTCTCTTAAAGGTTTAGGGATTTTTGTAGTGTAGAAGGCTCCCCTTTATTGTTAGTTACCAGAAAACCTCCTCTATTTACACTTAAAGTGAAAGTGATATCCTCGGGACTTCCTTTTTTAATTATCTAAAATGGACGCGGCATGTATACAAGAGTCCTTACAAGGGCTTCTAAGTTGTATAGTTGGTAATTCCTATTCAAATGGAGAAAATAAAGGGATTCTCTAATCTAAGATAATGAAATGAATGCTTCAAGATCTGGTATAGTACAAACTAGATTAGATGTCTTTAATCTCTAAATTGCTTGAGTAATAGGGAGTAGGTGGATAGGTCAAAACTTATAAAATATCGTTGCAGTTTCGTATTTCTTTTATATTATAGTTGAGTGCAAAACCCTTATCAGTCTTGTAACGAATTCCTATATTTATTTTATATTGTTTGTTGTCCTATAGTCAAGTAATACTCTCTACTACGAATTTAGTTTCAAATTATTATGATATGAATAGTAAACTTGTAAAAGAACTCTTTTGGAACAAATAAATATTTACTATAAATGATAAGAATTTGGTCTAATAAAGAGGGTTTTCATTCTAATTGAAAGCAGCTTGGTAAGGTTTTTTCTTTTTTTGCAAAGTTAGCTATAAACCCTATTTGTATAATAGTGCGAGGCCTTTTTTTTATTCCCATAACAGATAGACACTCCTTAATTTAATTCTTGAACATCTATACTACTAATTAATATGCAGAACACTCAGGTTAATACACAGTAAAACTAGATCTTGCTTGAATTTCACAACGTAATATACTCCAAAAATGAAGTTCCTCAAGAACCAGTAACATTGACAAAAAAATTTCGAATCAAAAAGGGTCTAATCTTTTGTTTGCCCTATATTCTTCGGGTACATTTCAGAAGTCAAAAACACTAGGGTTCTGTCGTATTATTCTGAAAGCATAGCATACAAGCAAATTCTGTCTGGTGTTAATACCTAGTCTGACTCAAATGTTGTGTGTGTTTTATAAACACTACTAGGTTCCCAATTCTTTTAAGGTAAAAGACGCTCTCGCACATGTATGGGGTGTTGTATCCTAAAAAAGGTTTTCTTAATCTTAATAGGTTACTGACAATAGCACTTTTTCAACTAAGTAGCACTAAAAACTCGGAAAGCAAGATGAGAAACATAGATACAAGGTATTCTTATAAAATACTAAATACCCCAGTATCCGTTAGGCCATTATGAATAACTAGCCGAAATCAAAACGTAAACTGCTACAATGACCTTCCATTTGTTAAAACCGGGTACTAGACAGGAAAGCACTCACAAATAAAGGAAACTCTTTAAAGTTAAAGTACATCCCTCTGAGATAGTGAAATTACCAAATGAACTTTACCATGTATATAAAATACACTTTTTTTTTTCATAAAAATGGATATAATTTGAATTCCCTTGTATAAAACCCAGAAACTTGCTTTGCTCTATTCTCCAAAACTTCCTGAAGGAAGCTATTCCTATTCGAACTCTTAACTCCTTAGTCTTTTCCTCGACTATTTACCCGTCGCCAGCTGTTTGTATTTTGGTTCCTACTACTTAAATGGGTCCTTTACTGACATGCTCCAGTAAAAATATAAGGCATACTTTAGTTGCAGCCTTCTACCTTACTTTTCCTAACATAGGATTTGGATCTTGGATTTTCTAAACTTAGCAGCAACTTGTAGGAGGAAAGATTTGTCAGCACATTCATGGGATCGGATCCCTTTCCTAATCAAATACACTCACGTAAACCTATAAGTCTTTTTGTATCTTCCAGATTTGTACCTTATTAAAATGAAAAAGCCTATACTTACACAATAAACTCTTACTATTGCTTAAAAGGGATTCTACATTTTCAAGTTAAAGAATTACCGAGGTTTTGTTTTCCTAATACTTGGAAGTATACCCGTTTTGTTCCTAGTTTAGAAGTTGAAACACAGAAATCCTGTAGCTGTATCTAAAATATTAATTTAGTTCCTTATGAACCCTTGTAAATAGAAAAATGAAATGTAATTAAGCACAAGCTAAGAATGATTAGTAAAAAAAAAAAAAAGGGATCGGCAATTATCCGGATGCTCTTAAAAAGAGGAGTACTTTCGAATATAAGGAGAAATGCACTGGTTTGAACCCTGCTTAGTAACAGCATGTTGTATTCTTAGCTTTCTGCTACCTGAGCCTTTAGAAAACTTAGTCTGACTAGCAAAAATGTCTCAAAAGGGGAACCCTTGACTTTTAGGATTACTTTATAATCTTCGCCTTAAAGTACTTCTTTCTAAAAAGTACGACCGAACCGAGGAAAAGTAAAACTTACAGGTATCTACTGAAGTATTTAAGGATGGATATTGTAGCAATAGTGAGTGAGACCCTATAAAAGTAACTTCGCTAAGTCCCTATGCCAGTTTTATTTTAGATTCTTCCCTTAATGTTTAATGTAACATAGATGATTCCCTAAACCCATTTAGAAGCTACTTACGAATGACACGAACACTTTTGTTAATTAAAAACTTGATTAAACGCATTCGGTAACTGAGAACTCGAAGGCACAGTACAAGAGCCTCATAAGAAAAGGGCCCTATTCACCATTTGAACTGCAGGTAGCATTCCGTCCTATTTTATTTCTTTGGCTTGAGGAAATGGAAATGCTAGAACTTTTACTTTGTTCGAGCTATGGCTCTCATCTGTTCCTTACGGAATTTTATCTTTCAATATTATAATTATAAGCCATCGATATCGATGAGGTAAATCCATAGATGCCATAACAGTATTCGTAAAAGCTCTATTTAGTTATCCACTATGAAACTTTCTTAAACTTCCGAGGGTCATTCTTTTAAAATGACATATAGAAGTTTCCCTCTCGTAATTCTATAACCTTTTGCTTCATTTGTTTTAGCAATTCCAGCTTGTTTCAAAATACAGAGCACAAATAAGGTATCCCTGCTAGTCAGATTGGATTAATAGTGGGGTCCGTATGAAAATGAATAGGTTGAATTCCGTAAAAGAAGAGCGCCCTTTAGGAGTCCTAGGGCAGCAGCTCATTTTTAATAGAAAACTAACCAGCCCGTATAGATATAACTTATTTATGCACAAAGGGAAGGCATATAAATAAATATAAAGAGAGGTCCTTAGGATTAGGGAGAGGTACTAATCTGGGATATTGCAAATTCTTAAGTCTTTTCTAGAATCACCTTATCTATTGTTTGAAAGAAAAGCCCTTGGTTCAAGTAGAGGAAAGAATTAATTATAAAAGAGAAATACGAGGTCCTATATTATTTATTATTTAAAGCTTAATTGGGCAACTTTAGCAAAACCCGAAGAACTTAGTTAGATAGATTTTTGATCTGGGTAGTAAAATGGTAATTGGTACTTGTATAATGCAAATAAGTGTATATAATAAAAAAATGAAATTAGAGTTAACACTTACCCGCGAGTCTAATTTCATTTCTATTTTTGAAAGCCTCCGACTCTGACTAAGAAAAAGTTTCAATATTTAGTAGCAGCTGCGGGGAGTTGTGCTCCATTATAACACTGTCTTTTGTCACACGATGTAAAGCTCTATCCCTAGCAGAGTATGCATCTAAGTATAACGAGGAGGTTTAGTCTAGGTATTGCATGCAATAGGTTTTAGCTTTGCTTAGTTCCATGTTAAGGCCCCTAATTCAATTGCTTTTGCAGAGAGTAAGGAAAGTTTAGATTAGATCTAAATTTTGAAAAGATAAGTAAATCTAGTTTTTCGGAGAATTTTGTGTGTATTATATCCTTTATATATTCTTAGATTTGAGGGGCTTTTCTAAATTGAAAGGGATTTCCAAAGCCTCTTTATTAATACCCCTTTTGAGATCTGGTGCTAAAGCAAAAATTGAATGGGTGCAGAATTCAAATTTCTGGGCAGTATATACAAAGTTAAGCAGTATATAAAAGGGAACCCTTTAGAAGAATCTTGTGAAACAAAAAGAATTCTTAGATAATATAGAAATAGCTGTGTACATCTTTATTTGCTTTATTTGATAGAGTAATGTATTTCGAAGAGAGCAGAGGAGAGTCTTCTTCGAGTTTTTTTTTTGAGTATTATATACATACCATAACAATCAGCTAATATAAAATTTCACTACCTAAGTACTTAATCTTTTTTTAACAAGGATTAAGAATTCTTTTCAAAATAGACCTTAAAGGCTATACCCCACTGCAGAAGGGCCGCTTACTTTTAGGCTTACCCTAAGTCTCTTCCTTTTTTTAGTCATATAAATGTTATTAGAGGATTGATTTTAAGAATTAAAAGTCTGTCTATCCTTAGTATATAGCACCCTAATTTCATTTCATACACTGGGCTTGCCTTGCATTATTGGTATTTTAATATATTCCTGCGTAAGGACTTCGCTAAGATTAGTGTAATGTGCAGGTGGATACTACTCCTAGCAGTCAAAATGAATTGCAATTTATTTGACTCATAAACAAAGATTTAATTAAAAAACTACTCCCTGGCAACTCAATCTCTCTCTCTAGAGTATCGTATCTCTTAGATTTAGATTCCGTATCAAGCAAAGGAATATGTATAGGGACGGGGTCTAAAATACTATAAGAAAAAAGCTTCCGCATCCAGAAATAGAGTTTAAATAAATAGAGTTTAAATTCCTTTGAGCCCATGTGCTTTCTAAATGAGTCAAAGCAAGCTTAATAAAGCTATTACTAGTTAACAACTTAAAATTAAGGTTATAGGAGAACTGGAACCTATTAGAGTGCTTTCGTACTTACAGCTAGTAATGCTCACTTCGAGAAATCAATATAACTCTCTAGAAGAATACTCTTGAAATCCTTCTTTTATAGTGTCAAAAATTAGTACTAAGGAAACCCTGGCAGAAGAGCATAATAAAGGACTACTGTAAATACTTGTTTGTATAAATTCTTTGATCGCAAGTGAATTTAAAAAGTCAGCTTAAACACAGGGGAGCTCTCTAACGGGTATTGATAGCTAAAGCATCCTCTAGGGGTATAGCCCAAAAGAAGCAAATCTAAGTCAAATTATTAGAAAGTGATTCTAAGAGCAAAAACCTGGGAAAAATTACGGACTCTAAAAGGCAATGCTCTATTTAAGGGTGCCTAACTCCAGAAAAGATTCATCAAAAATAGGCGATAACGTCTAAAATTTAGACTTACTTATCCAGCCCTAAAAACAAAAAAACTAAAGAAAGCTCTTATTCAAGCACTCCTATTCCTTATTTATTACTTAATTACCTTCTGAAATTGTCCCGTAAACAAATTTCTAATTAAGGAGATACTCGTAGTTATTAAAAAGTTAATTTATTTTATTGTTATAGTATTTATTACTCTACATCTTTTAGGTATATATATATTTGTATTAGATATGATGCATATAGAGTCTAATATATTGCAATTAGGTATATAGTATAAGGTATACTCTCTCATTGCCTTATCTGCTCTTATCGTACAAAGAGGGGTTTATAGTTTGGTTGGGTTATTTTTATTTCTAAGGATTTCGTACTCCCAGAATAAGTAAAACTCTGAAGGACAGGTTCAGGTAGGATATAGTTACCTCGTTACTTTTATATTACGAATTTCTTTAATTTAATTATAGTTATCTCTGTACTGCATAGTAAGCTCTCTAAGGTACAAAGGAAAGCCCTTCGCTACACTTGAAAAGGTCTGCTTTCCCTCAAGAGGAAATAGCAACACCTGCTGGATATTGGCAGTCAAGAACAAAGCTACAATTAATTATCCGTTATCTGAACTCCTTTACCCATTAGAAAGAATACAATTTCCATAAATAAAGAATAGAATGAATTTACCACCAATTATTAAAAAATTAGAGCTTTGTTTACCTTTTATTTTAAGAGAATACTAATTAATTATCAGTAATACCTTACCTAATAGCTTAGGAAACTCTTCTCAAATTCTAGAACAAAAAAAGGAAAAGAGTACTTGTCATGTATCTATACTTTAAACTTTAGAGTACTACACCTCCTATCCTAAAACTTTCCTAAACTAAATAGTTACAGTTACTCCTACCTTTACAGGAACTTCCTAATTGTTTAAGTAAGTTACTTCATTTCATTTCATTTATCCGGAACTTATATTATAATATTTAACATTTGCATTTTTTTTTTTTTGAATTAGTGTACAAAAGAAAGGAGGGTATCCCGATTACAGCTTTCTTATCAGTTTCCGAAACCTGGGGTTAACTATGAAGCCTTGTCAAACCTACGCACTCAAAACTAGGTGTCTTAAAGAATTCTCGTATACTTACCTTACTTAATGTCCATTGCTTTGACTACCGCATCCCTAGTTTTCCAGATCTCCTACGTTCACTTTTTAGTTCTGTATTTAGGACTAACTATAGAAAACTTAAACTAGATTTAGCACTATTCTTAGGTGGTGGACTCGCTATTATAGGTTCTCTTCGTGGATTTTCAATACTTAGGTTAGGAGAATCCGAAAAAACAGAAACCTTTCTGATAAAAAATATGCATAGTAAAGCCCGCTCACCACTACCCAAACCCAGCATAGACTCAAATTCTTGGTTAGGTCTGACAGTATAATGAATGAGAAAAAGGATAGCTAGCATTTAACCAGATATTCTTCTCTACTGCAAGAGTTCCGCGTACTATATTAAATATGGGTTTCCCTGGAAGACATCAGGCAGGCCCTTAATAAACTTCATTTTTGAAAGGTTAAGTTTTTTCTCAAAAAGAAAAAGGGCACTTATTATAGGAATTACTATCTAGGCTAGGCCAATACTTCATCCCTAAAACTAAACTCACGGGCACATGCCGGTTTTTCTTTAGATCCAACTAATATTTAGACTTTATTAGTGCAATTTTTGTATAGATTTTGTTTAGTTCAACTAGCAAGTAGCAAATGCAGACCAAAGGGTATCCTTATTATTTATGACCCTAGTTATATTCTAGTTATATAGGTAGGTAACCTGTAAAGAGACATATCAAACCAAATGAAATGAGAAGACCTCTAAAAAGGAAAACCTTTTCTCCTATAATAGAGAGAAACCCGCATATATATATTGCTCAGTCAGCCGTCGCAAAAGCGTTTTCTTAGCTTATCACTTTAATTCAGAACTTACATGGGGAACTCCTTTTGTATTATCCAAGCGTAGTGGTGTAGTGAGTAACGTAAGGAAAGCCCTTCCTTATATACTCTAAACTTTAACCTGCTTTACAAAAGCATTTGTGTCAAACGCGCTATTCTAGTCCTTTGGAAAATGAAAGGTTTTTTATGCAGATGTATGGTCAGGATATCTAGGCATAAAGAAAGGAATCTCGTGGCCAGTTTCATTTCTGCTTCTATAAAAGCTCTCATAAGATAATTCTGTTTTTAGTCTCCTTGAATCTTGACGCAAATAAAGAAGAAACTCAAATTTATACCTAGGCTCAGACACACAAATTGTGGAGAATAAATATACTCGGAAAAGGTCTCATCTACGGGTTTACGAAAAAAACAGCGTGGCTACCCACTGGAGTATCCCCGGGTCATTTTACTCTTTTCAGTTAAGCAAATATGAGGTACTATCAACAAATGGGTTTTTCCTAAGGTGTTTCTTGGACTCCAGCTTCGTAAGTCAGTTTTATTTAGTAGTTATCAGCAACTAGAAGACGAGAGTCTACCTGTTTGATGCTTTTTTAGGAATTTGGGGATTTTCTAACGCTTGTGGTAAATATTCGGATAAGGTCTTAATTAGTATGATTGTTAGCCTTCGTCTTTCAGAATCGGGTATAAAAGCAAGAATTTTTATAAACTTTGGCTTTCCTTGAGCTCTTTAATTTAGCAGCCAATCTCGTAAAAGGGAATTTAAAGCTTTTGAGGAAACTCAACTTTAGGGTAGGGGTATAGTCTACCAGAAATTCTATGTAATTTGAACGCGGGTATGTCTTTTATTTAGGGGAGTAGTATTACCTTGTTTAAGAGGTCTATTAATAGTTAAAGTTTAAGCACTTGGGTAAGTGGGTAAGATCCGGAGTAAGAAGTTTTTTGTGTACATATTTGTAGGATGAGCGGGGCTTCCCTTTAAAAAACAAAAGAAATAATTAACTGAATCTAGGTTAACGTGAGATCGAGCATTGCTTTATAAAAGGGGTTTCTTTTATCACCAGAAAATCGAAACATAGTATAGTATAGTGAGGCCTCATGGTTCATTTTTTTCGAGGAAGTTCCTAGTTTATTATGGAGTAATCTGGTCGTAGGGGAGGCACTGTTACTAGTTAAAAGCTTCTATCTAGCTAATCACTCTCTTTCTAGTTTCTTAGACTCCTTTTTTCTTTTTTTGAAATGTCTTCCCTTCCTCTTCACTTCGTTCGAGCCAAGCCCTTCCTAAAAAGGTGTTGAGGACTTTTCTCGCTATATAAACTAACCTTTTTTCTTTCTTTTTCAAGTCTACATAAGGAAAAAGGCATTGATAACTTTCACATGTATATGTCGACTACTTTTTTCAAAACTGGATGTATTTTATTAGCTAAAAATGAGTTGATTCAATTTACCGTAGTCAAAATCGGAACAACCAAAAAGTCAACTTGCCTTCGTAAAGAGCCCAATTCAAGGTCCCATTTTTTCATAAAAAGGAGTCCACGATGACAAAGCTCTCAACCTTCGTTTGCCTTGGAGAGGTGGGATCCTTTTCGAGCAAAAGTAGGAGAGCCTTGAGATTATAAAGGAATAGAAAAAGTGAATGGAAAATAAGAAAAAGGGACCATTGACAGCGAATACATTGCTATTGGCAAAGACTGCTCGGTTTCAAAGGATACTGCTTTAGCAAGGGAAGAAGACTGCTTGCTGAGATGGTTTAGGCAAGAGCTTGTCTCTTGTCATTCTCTTCTGTCAATGCTAGCTCTAAACGCTCTTCTTAGGACTTCTCTAGCCCTAATTTGTTACTCCGTTACTCCTTAGAGAGAGCTTTGTACTTGGATTGTTATAATGCTCAACAGAGAGTTAAAGGTATACTTTAGCTACAAGATTTATGAATACCGGTTGCTTTCGTTCTTGCCAGTCATACTCACCTTCCCAAGCAAGTGTACTAGTTTCCAAGCAAGAGTTCCATCCGCTTGGGCCTAGAGTGTGCCATCACCGACTGCTGATTCACCATCTTAGCTTGCTAGAAAGTCCAATCCGACGTTGCTTGTCCCATTAATTAGAGCAAGTCCTAGTCCAACGGTAAGCTATAGACTGCTCATTGAAAGCAATCCAAACTAAGAAGACTCTAGGGCGCAGGTGCAAGTAGGTCCTGTCGGTATAGGAATCCCAGTCAGTAGAGCATGCAAGTGCTGTTAGCTAAGGTCCAAGTCAATGGCTTTGTTAGAGTGTTCCACCCAGTCATTGCTAGTTCACCATCTTTCATGTACTTGCTTGCTTTGACCATCGACATCAACAGTTGTTAAGATAGCTTGCTTTGGACTTAGGACTTTCAAACATTAGCTTTCATTCCTCATGTTCGGGTGAGAGTAGGGATCAATTGACCGGGATTGATAGGGACATTGCTTCCAAAGCGTGGGATTTTTAGTTACAGTTCAGCTGACAAAGTGAGGGTAATCCCAAGTAAAGTGTAAGGTTCCTAAGAAAGAGAGTGACCATTAAGAATAGTGTTCATCCTATTTCTTTTTATTGAATGCATACTTCTTAGCTGTTAAGGGAGACCTCCAGGGATGGTCAATAGATGGATTTAGGTATGAATATATAGCAAGAAAGGAAACAAACTTATTATATACCTATATACATAAACTTACTATCCACTCGAAAGTCAGTCCCAAAGCCAATCTCAAGGTCAATCCCAAGCCGGTCCAAGCCCTAACCTTAGCCAAACGGAACTCTACCCTAAGATAAGACCTTAAATCCACCTGCGGCTAAGACTCCCAAGGTATAAGGAGAGTCATCTCAGTAGTTGATGGTGAAAGCTGGAGCTGGTCAAGCTAAGGACATAGCCGGCTCAAGGGAATCCAAGCCTAAGGAATTGGAGCTTTATACAATATACATGAATTAAGGAAGACACCGAGTCAGTAGTCAAAACACCTCTAATCTAATTGCTTCCAGTGAACAATACCCAACTTTCACTTAAAATCTGATATTACGCCACCTTTAAGAATACCCTAGCCCTGTCCTTATCGACACCTGCAATAGAAATATAAGAAATCTATAAAAAATAGGATACCGGATTCCTTTAGTACCTTTTACTTCAGGAAATTCCCGCTTATTGACACTTACTTGTTACTCTTGTAAATTTTTGAAGAATTGCAGAACACTTAGTCTCATAGTGAAAGAGCACTCTTTATTGGAGACTTGTCCATCTAATACAATCTGTTTCCAAAGCTATTCTCAACTCATAGTTATGTTAATATAAAGAAGTACCTTATCAGTCTTCGATGACGTCTACGCCAAGTGCCCGACTAAGTGGGTGTGTAATCCCTAGCTGACAAATACTGGGAAATCTTAGCAGAATGAATAAAGCAATTCCCCCTTTTTTAGGGTTGAAAGCCCTTAGAGAAAATGATATCATGTGGAATCTTATTTCCTATGTATTAGGTCCGTCGGGGTATTTAAAAGCAAAACTTCAATTCAATTATTATAAGC
This sequence comes from Pelargonium x hortorum, assembly GCA_036897525.1. Lineage (NCBI taxonomy): Eukaryota > Viridiplantae > Streptophyta > Magnoliopsida > Geraniales > Geraniaceae > Pelargonium > Pelargonium x hortorum. The sequence continues at coordinate 26,992 of JAYMTJ010000062.1, forward strand.
TAATAATATTCTTTATTCAACAAATAAAACTAATAATGAAATTGAAATGGAAATATGTCTGACAATTACTGTAACTGACATAATCGGCAAAACTTACCTAAAAATTTTTATTTGAAAATAAATAGTAGTCAAAAGGTTTTACATTACGAATAATAGTAAGTATTCGCTTAATGTTGATAAATCTACACTTTTTATTGTTGTGTTGGACAAAACCATCCCACCCAGTATAACTACCAGATGTTAGGACCCTTCTCTCGGTAATGCTAAGTCGAGAAAAGTAGCGACTAACAAAACCTTACTTTCATTCTACTCAAAAATGAAATATACAAGATACCTTGTCCTCTAGTTTAGTTAACCGGCACAGTACTTAATCGATATAAACCCATGTCTTGTAGAGTTGGTATGCCCCCAAGCCAGAAGTATCCGTATATTCTTGACTTAGTTCCGATTATTTACTCTTCTCGTTTACTATCTCTCCGAAAAACCCTTCCTATTTTATAGCGATATTGCCCTTTTATTTGTTAAGTAAATGCTTTTTTACATCTGGAAACTTATACATAGTCAAAACTTACAGCATCATCTTCTGTATATAAGCACCTAATACTTATTACTAGACTCTAATTGAATATTCCAAAAGACATAGAAATTTAGAATGCATTAACTTACCGATGGGTCAAAGCAAAGCATACAATTCGAAATCGGAAACCCGTTTTCTCATTCATAAACTCAGTCTAGACTTACTTTTAGTTTTATCATCTCTAGCATACTTTAATTAAGAAAATTAAGAAATACGACAATAAGGATTGGCTACTTAGAAGATTTCTTTACTAAATTTCTTACTTTGTTGTAAAATAACTCAACTTTTCATGAATTAATGAAATGTAATTTCAAATAGGATCTTTACTAGTTTGTAGAGTGCCCCAGTTTACGTTTTGGTATCATATTTAAGAAAGTGCTCTACAAATTATCTTTGTAAGTGAAAATATGAAAGTAGAACAAGAGAACCCGTCGGAAGACCAAAAGTTCAAATCTTTTATCCAATATTCTCTTACTAGTGACCGCATAGAGTTTAACACTTAGCGAATTGCTTAGCATAGCATTCAGTCTATTTCTATGAAGATGGGCGAAGTCCAAACTTTAGAAGAAGAGTATCTCATTGGGACGAACTCTATATATAAGGATCCTGCTTTTTAAATAGCTACTCGTTTGGGGGTTTATCTTTTATCAATACTTAGTACTGGATTTCTCATATGAGTCTTTACTTGTGTCTCGTGTACAAAAAATGAAAGTCAAGTGAGGCGGGGAATAACAGGTATAATTGACCTCTAATTTGATGAGACAGAAACAGAAAATAGACCTTTCTTGTTGCTATTAAGCTATTCTTAATTACCTTACTCTAACGGCTTCCTATTGGAAATTGGATCTATCATACATTGATGCCCCAACCCAAATTCTCGGAAAAGATACGAATGTGCGGTAGGTTTATACGGTTATGAAAGGGCTAACCTTAAAAACTTAACTACTTGCTTTTTTTAAGTCATGCAAGAAAAATGAACAGGAAAGCGTAATGAATTGTTTCGTCTTATATCCCCTTTTCAATATAAGACTAGGTAACTCCAATAAAGCATAGCTTCAAAAGTTAAACTGGATAATTATGACATCCAAAATTATCTAAATGCTTCGCCCAAGCGATACGGCTCCATAAGAAGATAGAATTTCCCCGGTTTAATTATAATACTAATAAAGATAAAGGACTCGTATATTGAATATTTATTTTACATAGAATCAAATTCTTGAAATTACTTAATTAGTTAACTGAATGTTTCCAAATACTTAGGGGAGCAAAAAGCTATAGTTTATAAGGGCTTGGGCTATCTTTTAATGTCTAATTAATTATATACTCCTATTCTCTGAAATTTACCTGTTGTATGTCGTAGGTTCGAAACTTATTTTTACTATTTTCTATTAATGAAATAGAAGAAATGCGAACCTTTTCCCGGCTATCTCAAGTGAAGGAGATCTTGGACAGTCTCCAACAAATGGAGTATGGGTCAATTTTCGGAGTGGATAATTCCTAAAGAAAAGAGGGGTCCCTGCTTATTTATAGGGTAACACCCCTCAGTGAATTAAGGGACCTTGCTAAATAAAGAGGACAACCCTTTTAGAATTTTAGAACTAGAAGCTAATAATTACAATGTATTTGCAAAGAACACTGATATAAGCTAAATCTTAAGGTACTCTTTTGTGACACCTAGATAAAACGTCCTGAATTTATCTCGTACAAGCTCAGTACATTCAAGCTATACTCCCGAGAAACCCATTGGGATTGGGTACAATATCCATTCATTTTGCAAACTTCTTTTTTATTGGATAATAAAGACTCAATTTGTCTTTTTGGAACCTATCTTTAGACCAGGTTAGCCACTAATTACTAGGATTACTGCGGAGCTCTATATTTAGGAATCCCTGATGCTTACTCTCTCAGATCAAAATCACTTTACTACATGAAAACTGATAAAGAGCCTCCTAATTATAGGGTTTAGAAAAGTTTTGTGTAGACGCAAGGGCTTTTCTGGGATTTTTTGCTTAAGAGCTTGGGACGCTTCGTAAATAGAGAAGTAAACGACATCAGGTTTTAGTATTAAACAAGGCTGGCTTCAGATTCCTTTACCAGGATTCCATAAGAAATTCAAGATTAAAATAAATAAAAACTGTGATCCTTTTAGACTACTATAAAAAGAATATAGTAAGCGTTTACATTACCCACGTATAGCGGATACTGAATTCAATTCTAAAGATTCCATGAGTGTAATTTCGTTGGATAATTGGGAGTTCCTTGATACCGAGCATTTTCTTTCACACTTTATTATAAGAGATGTAACTAAGAAACCTATCTCTCTAGCTAGCCAACAACTACTTGTTAACCCTCTTAATACATTATTCCTTATACACGGAATCTTTATGCTTCAACTATACCTGGTTTATATACAAACTAAGAAATCCGGGTAATCCTGCGCAAAGTAAGACCTAATTCTTAAAGAAATAATAAGCGGTTAAATTCCCTTGAAAGCTTCGAATTCTCGTACCCTATACTTTAGATTTTAAATAGACTTTATTAAATTTGGGACACTTGTTAAGACATAACAGCAGTAAAATAAATGGAAGCTGCGTTACCTTTATGTGGATATTGCAGCAAGAAAATAGGATTGCCGGATTGCTAACTTAGTTTTAAATACCCAAGAGTCATACAGATCTATCTGCAATAGGCCAAAGCGTTCTTGTTTAGTCAATTCATAAATTAAGCTAGAATTTTGCAATTAACTAGTGCTACCACAAGAGCATTTGCTTCTGGAGATTTTATTTTAGCAATTGGAACAAACCCTTTGCAAAGTCCCGTTTATTAAGCGGGTAACTCCAAAAAGTTTCCTTTTCTTTTTAATCCCGATATCAAGATATAGGGCACGCTTCGAACACCTATGTAATGCGTACTTTTATTTGCTTTAAGGTGTATAGGCACCTATCGCTTCGTTTAACTCTACGCGAGAACAAAGACTTTGTGAATTCTATAAGGTGCTATATAAGTAGAACTGAAAGCCCCTAATTAGGGAGTCCGTCCTGACAGAGCTTTACGCTTGTTCCGTATTTAAGTATATGGGAGTTATTCCTTGTAGAGTTAAATACCTCAAACTTAGTTATTAGAAATGAGTTAAACTTTTTTCTCTATCTTTCTGCAAAGGCTTGCTTGGATTGATAGAGTACGATTTTTAAGTGAGTATTGCTGATAGTCCAATTAATTAGGTTGAACACTTTAGAGGTGCGTAAGGGCGAAGAATCCCTTCCCTTGTATTAAGGATAAGGATCTTTTTAATAGTTTCGATAACTTTTGTAGAGATCTATTCATATTTTTAGGGTATATACGCTACAGACCTGACAAGCTTTTCCTTAATAGTCCAAACCGATTAAGGTAATTTCTTAGGGTTTCCTATTACTTAACTTTCTCCAACCTAAAGGGCTAACTCTCAAAACCCGTCTTCGACCTAAATTATTACTCATACTAGAGCCAGCTTTCTATTCAATCCCGTTTGGTTTTAAATAGAGCTCTCAACAACTGCACTGGACAAAGGAATTCTGCAAAGCTTTCTTTGGTTAACAGGAAACGGCCTAGCATTTTGAATTTTTCAAAGTTTTTTTTGTTCTAGAAACTCAATAGTCGGCTCTACTTAAGAGGTTCTCCAGGGCTTAAAAAAGATTTACTGCGGGGAATCCTAGTTTAGGTCAGAGATGAGTACTCCAGTTATTAGCTAGGGTGGGAGTTTACCAACAGAGCTACCGGGGTATTGCTTATCGAGGTACTTTAGCTTTAAGGCATATGAGGCCTTTATCAGCGCTAAGTCATTTTATGCTGCGGCGGGGCTGTCTATAGGACACCCTGCTAAGAGGTTTTTTTGCATACCGAGAGGAAGTGGCAACATTACGATATAAATTTTATAAACGGAAATCCATGTAATAGGACTTTCATAACAAAGGGGTCTCGTAAGTATCCGAGGAATCCTCCGGTAGGCGCTTACTAAATAAGAATAACAATAAAAGGTGTCTTCCTGGTAACACCAAAACTACTGTACTATCCTTACTTATAGCGTATCTATAAAAATCTAAACTGAATATTCTATGAGTTCCTTCGATGCGATAACTTTCTTCGGGGTGCTTTTGTTAGTTCTCGAATAATGCTCATAGTTTTTCTAACTTAGGTCTTTTAAAAATCTCATTATTAGTAAATGAAATAGACCTATCTATTAGCAAGTAGTATACAGTATAAGATAAGCGCTCCTTTCCCCCTTTGATTCAAATTTTAAAGTAAAGAGTATTCTAGATATGATAAAACCTAAATGCAATTGACTTTTTTAGATGACTAAAACTCTAAATTTATCAGATCAAATCTAAGTATTCCTTATTGCTGTAGTTAGACGGCGCTCAAACTCATTTAAAGCATACCCAACAGGGAGAAGGAGACAAGGGGACCTATAGCTATTAACTTTTACCAGGGCGCTCGTTTCTAAAGAGAAAGGTTGTCAATTTTTATATAGCTAAGATATAACTGCAAAGCCTAAGGTTGAATAATATTTCTAAGCTTCATCAAGCTCTTGATAAAAATATACGAAATCCATTCTCGCAATTATTGATTTAAGTGCAAATTTGGGTTTAGAGTCTCCGTTGTTCGGCTAAGTTTTACTTTGATACAGCATAACTAGGGGCAAAACAAGTATTAAAGCAAACAATAGCAAAGTTATTTATCTAAGTGGATTTCCTATACTTCGAAATTATTAACCTACTAAAGTAAAGAAAGGCCTGGGAACCACTATTAGATTATCTTTGATCTTAGTTTCCTTTTATCGAGATCCTAAAAGCAGGATAGACAGAAAACAAATCCCTTCTTGTTAAACCTCCTTATTCAGAAGCGGAATACCTGAGCTAAATATCCCTTTGGATACGACTAGACAGACTAGAAAAAGTATCTATTAAGATAATGGGATTTCCCTTAAGGTTTTTTTAACACTTATTTATATAGATACAAAAGTAACTGTTTCTTGATATCCTTTACCAATATCTGTAGGTTTAACAAATGGAAGGTCTTTGGCTGGTAGCTGTGTCTTTCAAATGTCCTTTTCTTAACAAAAGCAACAAGCAAAACAAGCCCCATATCAGAACAGGTACTCACTTCGGCCTTGAAATTTCCAGCAATATCTTTTGTTTATGTTACTCCAGTTTCTTTAAGAAGGTCCTTTCCTAGTTTGTTATGCCAATACCAACCAATATATGGCTTAAAAAGAGCTTAGCTTACTTACGTATAATAAAAAATCACGGACTTCGGATGTGTATCCTTGGTAGGTTGCTGTAAGATAAAGAATAGTGCGGCCCCCCCGTCACGTCAGCTTCTAGAAAGCCTTTTCTAATCTAAGGGACCCCTCTTTGTAATTTGATATCCTACTAACTAAAACTAACTTATCTCTCAACTTGTTATAATAGGCAATTCTCAGGTCTGAGGAAGTTTATCTCGGATCCTTATGTTATGAGTAGTATGGAATACCGCCCTTTATAATAGAAAATATACAAACTAAAAAAGCATTTATACTTACTCTTGCCGTATATTACTGTATTTTCCTATTGTATTGATTGAATTGAAAGCCTAAATTTCAATTATGTCTTAGTTTTATTGTATTAACTACACAATCTTATTTTATTCTATAGGGTACACCTCAAATGCTCGATCTTACTACTTTAAATCCTTTCCTTATGGAATCCAAATTTCATATTAGCTACCTGGGGAGGTAGCAAAAACTCTAAGGAACATACCCATTTTTACTAGAAATTTCTTTAATTAGTAAACCCAGATAATCAGTTAATCCGTATCCAAAATATGTTTATATTATAGGAATTACACTGTCTTCAATATAGGGGTGTGGGCTGTACCAGGTCTAAACAAGTTAGAGGGTTTTAGGTCATGTATAGGCCTGGCCCGGATATCAAGGAAGTAGGAATCACTTTGTTCCATTACTCAGAGTGAAGTTACTTCCAAGCGGTTATAGTTAACAAGGTGAATTAAGTGGACCATTACTATTAAGATAAGATATATAGGATATTTTTGCTTGCTTAACCAAGGAAAAAGGAAACCCTTAGGTCGATTGAATTTCTTTAGCGGGTTTCTTTGACGAGTAAAATCAGTACTTCCTTAAAATACATTTTGCGGATTCTTAGTCTAAGGGGGCTTACGGAGAATTTTGAAATACTTAATTGCCATTATGCACGGGCCAACCCCTGTTCCACTTTTTTATATAAAATTTATCTAAACTAAAGAGGGTGGAATTCTAAAGTAGAAAACGAAATATAGGAAAGGGTGTTATCCCCTCTCAAGGTATAGAATTCATAAAATGATAAGTTTCGTTACTGCCTTTAACAATTAGAAAATGACTAGTACAGAATACTAAAAGAAGACTCTAGTAGTATGTGCCCCTTTTATTTTATTTTATTTAATAAAGCTTGGTAAAGCGGATAGGACTAGTTTATGCTACAGCTAAAGATTATCTACTCGACTCTTATTCTTATTAGCCCGGTGACTCATTATCAAATAGGAAGTTTCTATAATAATAAGCACTTGACTATACAACATTTAGTTTTTTAACTCCGAAAAAAAATCCCTTGTTATAGAATACAAAAAGATTTTCAGTTACTGCTCACAACCTCTAAAAATACGTCTATAATTAATGTCAGTATAGAGCCACAGGGTTAACTCAAAATACTAGTAATGAAATTCTGTAAAAGCATAAAATGGAGTGAGTCCTTACCTTTTTTTAATGAAGAAGCGCTTCTTCTCAGTCTCAGATAAACACGGACTGCGTAGCGATATAAGTATAAGAATTTATGCACTTTGACTTTAAAGTAAAGAGCTACTTTAATTTAAATATTTTGTTATTTATGAGTGCTGTACTGTATCTGCTGCAAGTCAATTTATTAAGGAAGTAAGCTTTATTATATTAATAGCCCTTCTGTTTGTATTTTCGGTTAAAAGGATTCTAGTCGGAAGAACTAAGCTTTCCAACTGTTACAGATAGATCAGAATCCTTTCTAAAATGTACAAAAAAAAGGATTACTTTGTCATATAGAAAATAGAATTTTCATTGCAGTGCTGACAAGAAAGAGTACTTGCTTTAGAAAACCAAGAATACCTTCCAACCAAGATCTACAGCTTTCACTACAATTAATTCCTTAATTCCTTAGGCTCGTTTACCTTTCGCTGGAATTAAGCAGCTGCACGCAAACAAAAAAACAAATAAAATGAGAGTCCTTAGTCGTTATCGGAGTATCCGGTAATTAGATAGGTTTTGGTTTACCCCTTAGATTTAACGTAAAAGGTTATACCTGCGAGCCCTAAAAAAACCTTTATGTTTACAGCCAATCTCTTGTTTGGGCCTTAAACTTACATTAATTACTCCGGGAGAATCCCCTTATAAAGCTGGATAGGAATAGGAAGAAGGATTCAAGAAAAAATGTTAACACTATCAAATAACGCAGAGATCTGGATCGCCAATAAAGACTGGGGACCCTGGGCAGACCCTAATTTTACTAATTACTACTCCCTTATTTAATAAAGTAAAGGCCTCCAATCCATAAAAAGTAAAGAGCATAACTTAAAGGAATACAAGTTTCCTGTAATCTTTATACTAAGTCTCATTGTTATATCCGGTAATAAATAGTATATAAGAAAGTAAATAGAGTCAGAAAGGGGGCTCCTCAAAATATTTAATAGCGTGTCATATAATGTGTAGCAACCCCTCGACTCGATAAAGGAGGGTTACGTTGCCCCTTTTTTTTAAGCTTAGTTAAAGTCTTTACTGAGTCAGGATCATTATATGAATAAGGAGAAAACGGGACACCCCTCACTTTATTATGAAGAGCATACATAGAATTACTACGGTTGGAAAATGTTCAGTAATTTATCTGTCTAAAAGTATATATTCTTTAGTGGAACAAGCTCGGCATAGCCTGTCCTATGAAGTTTTAGTAAGGATATTTTTCCGTAGTAACATTTGGATATACTATCGCCATAAAGAACAACTTAAAAAAAGAGTGTATTTTTACTAGTGAATTAACTAAGGTCTTCCTTTTGATCTATTTCGTTCTAACTATAGAAATGCTTTGACGTCAAATCCGAAATAGCAACAATTAGGTTTCCAGCAGAATTCGAACTAACACTTAAGTTCTCCCCAACCCAGCATTCGTTCTAACTTATGGTTAGCATAACAGTAAGAAAGATGTTTATTCCTGGCTGGGGTTTAGACATATGTGTATAGTTAAGTTTCATTTTTATACTTTTTCTTTTTAGTGCTAAAGATCTGGGGCTCCCAACAAACACGTATTAAAAGTCGTTTTCAACAGTGTTTTTTAGTCTTCTATTACGATATATTATAATCAAAGTTTTTTTCTTCCTTTGAGCCGGTAATGTGACTTGGATTTCCCAAATATTCCTTCTTTTGGGATTTCTAAGGTATTAAGATCAAACTCTTGAATCAAGTTAAACTTTATAAAGGGGGAATTGCTTTGAAGGCCTTTACCTATAATGCAATGCTAGGATTATCGCCAATGAGAGAACTTTTCGATCTATCTGTTTAATAAGCTTAAGGGAGTCAATTGAAACCCTTTCTAGAAATTCCTTATATAAAATAGAAAGAGTCAGCGAATTTTTGTAGCATTATAGTATATCTGCAGGTTCAGCGTCAATTAGTGAAGTTTGAATTAGTCTTTTTTATTTATTTAGGTAGAACAATAGCCTTTTCGATGGATTTGTAACATTTAATATTCATGTTAAGAAGTTTACAGAATTCTATTGAGGAAGCTCAAACAAAAGGTCTCTTATCAATTGCTCACGATTTGGAGTTAAACCTCACCGATAAGCTTACAAACAAAACCCAACAAAGAATAGGTCCAAGCTCGGGATTTATAGAATTTTAAAAGAGCCGCCCTGTTTTTTTAGTCCTTTAGTATTCGTATAGGACTTTTCGAACTTCCTATTTTCTATATTATACCAAGTTTTTCAGAGTCAGAGTTCTTGCCTCAATCAATAATATCTGTTCTAAAATCTGAAGGTTGTTAAGTCCTTTTTTATAGCTTCGCAAAGAGCTTGAGGGTTTAAAAGGTTAGCGGTTTTTTACGAATGGAAGAGAATCCTGGGTAGTATATTATTTCTCTCCTATGTTCTTAGTTAGCAGGCCTACTCTTTGCTTGGAACGTAAGAATCTGCCTTGTTTAGTTAAGTAATTAAGAATTAGCTACCAACAACAGTCAGGATAGATAAAAAAAGATTTCTAATCCTGTGACTCTAAAATTGGGTATCCCGTAGTCCTATAAGACATAAAGTTATTTTTGAAAAGTGCCCCCTAAAGGAATTTCAAGTATATGCTCTCTAATGGCAGGTTTAACACTTCTGAAACTGTACTCCATAATATAAAGGCAACCCTTTTTTATATTATATATCGGGATTTCCTTTTCACATCCTCGGTTCAACAGCAGGAATACAACTCTCATCTCATAGGGATTCTAGGGATTGATTCCTAAAGTAATTGAAATAAAGAAAGCCGTCCAATTGAAGGCATTGGTACGTAACCTAACAACTATAAGTCTAAAAGAAGAAGTCACTGCACCAAAATAAGCTTAAAGTAAGTCCTGTAACCAAAAAAGGGTGCTTATCAAATAACAAGTTGTAGTAAACTGACAAGTGTTCCTTTTATAATCTTTTAATCGCTATCCCTGTTTTTTTTTTTTTAAGTAAGTTATGACATAATTGGTAAGTGGTATACACTTTAGGTCAGACTGCAGAGGAACTCTTCCTTAAATTAAAATTATGAATGAGAACCCTTCTTTTAAGAACTCAAGGAAGAGAAGAGTAAACTTACTAAATTGACAAGAAATGGACGAGATGCCTCTAGAAACCAAAGGGATTCGCTTATAGAAAGAGTAAAGGAATTTGGGATAACACAGTTTTTTTCAAGTTATCACTTTAAGGTTTCTCGATAGGTTGAACTTTATTTTAGCTTATAAAATCTATTTGACATTTACTTACTGGAAACACATTAATTTAGCTTCAGTTATTTACTAATGCCTTCATTACTATCTGAAAAATAGGAAACCCGGAAACTCAGGCACAGAAAAGCAACCCCTTTTGTGTTAAGACTTTCGAGTTCACTTTGTCAATGGAACTTCCTTGCGATCCCGAGGAGTTTTTTTAATAATGTATTTTTAATTATAAACCTTACTTTACTCTTGCCTTTACTTACTCGATCGAAACTCATTAGCATAGCAGTATTTAATCATCTGGAATTGGAAACCTAGAGGACTACAAAGAAGAAGACTCCTTAACCTCTTATTCCTTACACTTTACTTAAAATCCCTAACTAGTTAAGCTATAAAATATCCGACGAAGCAAATGAAATGCTACCTCTTTTTTAATACCTAGAGCTATCCCTGCTATACCTATTATACCTATCTTAATCTTAATTACTAGACTTTTAGAGCTAGTACTTTCCTTAGCCGTATCTCTCTCTACCTTCGAGGTCCTAGATACTAAAACGAGTAGAACATGAAGAAAGCAACTCCTCCCTTGGTAAGCCATTCCCTCTATTCTGGAGCTACTTTACGGACTAGGAACAAGAAAAAGCTATCCTTTAATGAACTTCTCCTTTTGGTTTATTGTGTTTACCTCGTTCTGTATTTATTAATTAAATATTCTTCTTGCTCTCTGCTGTTACTGATATAGAGAGGACATAAACTTAATAGTACATAGATACCGTTATTGTACCCAACCGAGGGCATCCGAAGGAAGGGAGTTTTAGAAAGTTTTACAGATAGTACATCTATACGTTATGGCAGTCTTAACCTTCAAAACTTTCTTATCTTAACAGTGTACCTTTCTTAATATCTGTTTTATGAGCCCTGTCATTTCATTTACCCGCTAAGAAGAAGTAGAAAATATAATAAGACTTAAAATACTATGCTATGCCTTTTGAACCCTGGATTTCATTTAGTCTATCCCCGTTTAGTAAATTAATTCTACTCGGAAAAGACTCTAATATAAAAAATCAATTTTACTTTAAATACGTAATACTATTATGACCTGAAACCTTGCCCTTAAACTAAAAAAATATTATCTATTATAAAACCAATAGAAATATTTCTACCCTGTTCTTGTCTAAAAAACAAATATAATAGAAACCTACTAACTTGCTTGGAAAATGACTAGCCTTACATTAAACATTAATAACTAAAAATCTGAAGTACTTTATTCCAAATCAAATTCCTCTATTGCTCTTGTTAACTGGAATACAGGAATGGACAGCAACAACAAGGAATCCCCTGTAAGTTCTACCTTGAGCTCCGAACAATCCGTACTCTTTATACTACACTACATACATATAGCTACTTTAACTTAGACTGAAAAGTTTACATCAAAAAAAAGGAAAGGCTCACAAAAGGATTGAGGATTAACAGCAAACAACGCCGAACTTCTTATCCAGACGTTTATCTATGTAGGGGTGTCTTAGGTAGGCGGGGGTGTTTATACCACTTTTAGAGCCTATGTTTACTGGGTTTTCCTTATTACTTGATTACTTGGACTTACTTCTTGGATTTCCTAGGTCCTGATAAGGGAAGTGAGATCCATCAAACTAGAATTGCCTCCTTATTCGATCCCTCTAAACAGGAACGGAAGAATAGAACTCCTTTAAACTTTATGTGACTCCCTACTCTAAAACAAGCATAACAAGAGTAAAAAAATCATTTTCAAGAGACCTAAAAACTGAAATATACTGAACCTGATTTGTAAAAACACTCCTTACTTACTCCAATTCCCTGTCTTTAGAATAAGACCCCGGTTTAGACAAATTCAAAAATAAAAGAAATATAAGGGGAACCTCCTGCTAGTAGTACCTACTTATACTTAAACTTATAGAAAATTCCTATTTAGTCTAGTTAGGTTAACCTATAAGAAATACCTGACAAGAAGAAAGGAAACAACTTACTTTATAAACTAGAGAAGACCCCAAACCCAAAGTAACCCGGCTTTTCTAAATTAGAAGTGCTCTTGACTTTACTCCTAAATAGATAGTACAAATTCAATTTGCAAGTAGACGTGAGAATTCCTAAATCTGTCATAAAAGATCTTTTAAGTATCTCCGTGGAAACCTGTAAATAAAGTGACGGTATGATTAGAACCCTTAATTAATAAGTAGTTATACATCGATTAATCAGGATCCCTTTAGATTTCTTTTATTTGTAGGCCCGAAAACTCTATCTCAAGGACATTTCTAAACAATTTGTTTGTGCTTAATTTAATGTATTCAAACCCTGGAAATTTGAACGAATGAATCTATAGATAGAGCAAAAAGTGGGCAATTCGAAGAGGGTTTTATGAAATTAATTTCTAATACTGTAGTAAGCAAAGCCCATAACTTTACTTTTAAAGTTCTCCTACAGTTTTTAATTGAATTTTATATCAATCAAGTCCGGATAGCTTTTGAGTTTCACTTTTTGCGAACCCCTGAACTATAAAAATCCCTTTTATAAGCTGTTGTGATCATTACATACAAGAGGGTTAAATTAAAGGAAGTAAGTATTTAACCTTATAGTTTAGTTATGGGTATTTTCTTCCTGTAGTGATATAAAGACATTCATACTGCCAGTTATGCGTAGAATATATCGCTAAAGGTAATACCCAAAATGCTAGACTAGATAGTATAGGAAAACTCCTAGGGCTTTACAAGTATTTTAGGCAATTCCAGAAAAGTTAACCCTTTTCAAGTGAATCCTTATTAGTTATCTTCAGCCCTTTTAATTATTTATCTTTAGTTTAGTAAGAAGGCTCCATATGCTGCCAAGTTTGTTTGAGTTGAAAAGTAACATAGGATAAGGACCGGGGTCTGGTCTGGGGGTTACAAAACCAATATCTCAACTTATGAAAAATAGCGTAATGTACTGTAGTAACATCTCTTAGCTTAGACTTTAACTAGCCAGCTTATCCATTAATTAGATCCGTTTTCCTCACCGTCTATACTTAATCGGTATCATTCTAGCACTAGAGAGATGATAAACTTACAAATAGAAAGACGGAATAGACTACCGTCAATCCTATTAGAACAGATATAAGCTTATGTCCTAAACAGGTATCTGATAAAAGTCTCGTACTTACACAAGTAAACTTACATGCCTTGGCCTAGAAAGCTTTAACCTTCCATCGACAGCTGCTGATTACCCCTTCTTTAACTATCGACTGAAACTCCTAACACCCACTTTGCTAACAACTCTCTACTACTGACAGTCTATTCCAAGAACCAAAGCCAATCAGTTCTGGATTTCATTTCACCTTGTTAAACGAAAACGGCTTTTAAGTAAGAATCTTTCTCTTCTCCTTTACCATAACATAACATATTGAAGAACTCTAATACAAGATAAACTAGCTTTGCTGCCAAAAAGGAAATAGCATCCCAGTTACTTATTACAGCTTTACAGACTTGTAATACAAAAAACCAAGACATACAAATAGCTACAATTCCTAACTAGTTTAAGTTACTTACTTATCGAGGAATAAGATTTAAGATTTACTATGTTAACTATACCCTGTTCCATACCTTAGGACCTTATTAAACCAGAATTGGCAGGAGAGACTTACAGGAGAGGTATTAGGTACTGGTTTGCTTTTAGGTTTTGAACTTTAGTTTATGAGATCCCAGGTAAGAGAACTGGCGAGGCACTCAAGAGGTTTATACAAAATTGTTGGAGGAGTCTTAGTACCTTTAAGTTCATTTTGGGATTCTTTCTAAGACTTGTTATTCTAAGCGCGCCGGTAAAGCTTAATTAAAGGAGAGGCTATAAAAACTTCCAAGCTCCTCGTCAGGGAAAGAATAGAAAACTTGAGTTAAAGAAAAAACTTCTTCTTGCTTGTTTATTAGTACTAGCTAGACCCGTCTTCTTTGTAAGGGAGTTTAGGAGCTAGACTTACTGTACCTAATGTACTTATCCTCTTGTTTCTTGTAGTTATTACTAGACAGAAGGGTCCGTCTTATATAGTAGGAAGAGAATTCTACCCAACAGGAACGTAGTAAGGAAGGGACTAGATAGTTTATTGATAGTACAGTCATACACATATACTCAACATCTGCGAATTCTCTTTCTTCTTGGTTGTCACTCTTCCTTGTACTAGGAGCTACTCCTTCTTAAGAGCTCTGTATCTTGTTAGTCTCTTAGTTTTAGTTAGGAGCTTTACCTTTCTTATTAGGTAGAGATTCTATTTGTCTTATAAGTCTTTAGTACCTGTAGGCTCCCTGCATTTCCTGTACTTATAGTCCCGGGTATTATTAATTAGTCTTTTTATTAGTTACTTTCTTAGTAATGGGAATCGAGAGTCTAGGGGTTGTAGTAAAGTTCGAAGTTTCCCTCCTGCTCCTTGTGACTTATTCTTAACCAGGATCGGGAAAAAGAGGATATACTTCTATGTTTATACAGATCCCTTAAACTTAAATACAAGAAAAATGAGGAAAACTTCCTTAGTTAGAAAATTGACTTCTCGAAGAGCCAACCTCTAAGAAAACAAATTCAATATCTAGATCTAGATTTTTCTTTACTTCAATAGAGGGGGCATATAGTATAGGACATATAAGTTCCGCACGACAATCCCACAACAAAAAAAAGTAGCTTACTGTTTGATATGATAAGTGTATTCTGCCTCAGCTAACAAAGTATAAGGAGTGCCTGGTAGAGAGTCTTTCCTTTTGCATATGTCTAACTTATTTTAAGGTAAGGACTTGCAGGATATTTCATTCTAGTATTTACAGTCAGGTGTAACTTGCCACTCAGTTTCCAAGATTAGTATGAGAAAACTGCGCATAGATTACTAAAGAGCCTTTCCTAAAACTTTACACAAAACTGAGTTTATAAGTTCTTGCTTGGATGAGCAAAAAAAAAAAAAAAGGATATGTGACGAGGTTAAGGACAGGCCGTTGGGCCACCTTTTTTTACGATTTGTCCTCAATTTATACAAGATTACAATATATATAGCCTTTTAGCAAGGGTCTCTGAATTCCTTATAGAGGAGGAACTCCTTCGGTACCTGTAAAGGGCCCTAGAATAGAGAGAAAGTCTCCGGTATAAGCACTTAGAATAGGATCAACGAGATGCAGAGTAAGAGGTTAGGTCGTTGGAATATTACATTAAAGAAGCTTCTTGCCAAGATTAAAGATTGAATATTATATAAAAAGAAGTTTCTGGTCCTCAAAAAGTATATAGGAGATCCACACTTTCTGGAATAGCAGCTACACTAGATTCTGATTTTACCTGATTGGAACCCCCTCTGCACTGTAAAGGAAAATCCCCATAATTTTAACTTGTTTTATTAGGAATCTTCAAAAAGTTTATTTATTTAAAAGTAAGCAGGATACTCTAAACCCTCTACAAGAAGCAATCGCCTCTTTCAATACGTGCCTAGCGAGGCTCCCTTGGCTTTATTAGATGTTACTTAAAGAGCGGATAACTTTTCAGAATTACTTACACAGAGGCTTTGTCATACATATTAAGGGTATCCCCATATCTCTACACGGAACGGAGCCTCCCTTAGCTGCTAATTGAGAATGCCTGTGCTATGCTAAGTTCCTCCTACGTTAGAATAAAGACCCCTTTATAAGTAGGTTCTTTTAAGTCTAGAAGTGTGCTGTATCGTGACACGATTTTCTGTCTTAATTTCATTCTGCAGTAGGCTATAACAGTACTTCAATAGTTTAGGGAGGAGGGGTTACTTAGTTCGAAAGCTCTAGAAAAAAAGGAAACTTTAGCTTATGTTGAGAAGATAAAAGAGACTCAAGAATCCCGTTGAAAACAGCTTTTAGACGCCCCCTTGTTTAGCTGAGAGTAAAGTCAGTTGATTGTTATCATGCGAAAAGAAAGCCTCGAAAGCCTTACTAGTTTAGGAATTTCATATCTTTGGGATCTGGATCCTAAAAGAATTTGCATGCAAGACAAAACTCCACCTTTAGCAGAACCTACTCATAAGCTCAGGAATTACACCTTCATAAAGTAGAATAGGAATCTCAAGAACGAAAAGAATACAAAATCATTCCTCTGAATCTGGTTCAAGTTAAGGCTTACTAAGACTAATACAAATTAAATTCTCAAGAATACCATTTCCAGAAATCGAGTCTTTCCTCTGTCTAAAGATTCGACCGCCAATTAATTATACTTTGATTTGTATAAAGTAAACTGGATTAAAGTAGTCCGCTAATAAAAGAGAGCCTCCCAATATACTATTTCACTTCCAAATGACCCTTTTTTGTTCTAATTCTAAACTAAAGTTTAGAAAAAATCCCCTTTTTTTTTTTCTTCTTTCCTAGCCAACTCTGTGTACCTCTACGAGAGAGAAATGTGACAAGTATGCCTTACAAGTAAAAAGGATATTTTTTGAGTTCTCCCAAATTCATATAAAATTCTAGATTAAAATAAGACTAAAGAATTCCGCAAATACTAGCTTTTTTTATATTATCTATATATATTACTTATCAGGACAGCATTTGCTTCTTAATGCAAGAAAAGAAAGAGATAAGTATAAATTCTTTTTTATTTTATATGTCCCTGTTACTAGGTTTTTAGTTAAGCCTGGTCTTTTTCTACTTAAGATTTCTTTCAAAAAAGAGGTTTGATTTTGGACATAATATTCTCATCCCAGATATCGAGAAGACATCCTTATTTAGATTGGGCAGACTTTAAGTTATTTTCAGAGATCTTCATAGTGAATTTATAAAAAAAAAGACTTCTCAGGATTCCCAGCTAAAGCATTCTATACAAAATGGGTACCTCAAGTATAGGACTCCTACGAATAAACTAGTACTAGTATTCGTTACAAAAGCTTTAGAGTATGCAAAAGCAGCCCTCCAGTAAAAAGTAGATGTATACCCTAACAATTAAAAGCGTCTTCTTGTAACATCGTGTACCCGCTTTCTTTCTAAAAAAAACTTTTGATAATTCATAGTTAAACGAGAAAGGTCTTATCTGACACAGGTTTGAGCGTAGGATATCTATATAGTTCGTTTTTTTTACTTGTAATGTGTATTCAATTCTTATATTTTACTCAGCCCTTCCAGGTAGGACTAAATGCCAGTAGTACGGTTAGTTACCAAGATTTTAAGTTTTTTTTAGAGTTCTCTTATGTAGTACGTAGTACATTCTTGGATATTTAATATTATATACAAACAAATTATCTAAGAAGAGGTTTCAAAGGAATTAGACTTTCGTATGTCCACATTTCAAAATGTTCGGATATGCGGGAGTTTTTTTCACTAGCACTAGAAGAATAGTAAAGAGAGAAAGTAGGGAAGAGCTCTCGAAAATTATATATCCAATGAAAAGGTTCGTCTTTTTACAAGTATAGATTGAACAAAATAGCTTAAAATCTGATTCAACCGGAGTTATAGAGTAAGACATACTCTGTACAAAAGGTCTAACTAAGTATGAGAGTTCTTTTTCTTATTAGGTATCAGGGGGATATCTTAATATATAAATTGAGTAATTGAAACTTATTTGCTTTTAATGAAGAAATCCAGTCCAGTTTCTCTCAGAGATAAAAGACAGGCATAACCCAAAGCATTAAGGGAGCCCTTAGACTAAGCCAGCCGGGTGAGTTAGGCTCAATCTTATGAAGGGGTTTAACTATGGAGGTAACTCTACAAAGTAAAACTTTGCAGAGAGCAATAAAGACACGGTTTTGTTAAGGGTAATATAAAGAAAATAGACACACACAGTAGTAACACCTTAGCCTAGATCTTCCATGTTAGTTTAATGCTGGCTATTCTCTCGTTAACCAAAGCCGCAAACAAAGAGACTCCACCTCCCGACGACTCTTTTACTAGCTATAAGATTCTTGTCCCTTAAGTCTTTACTACATGTCCTACTAAGAAACCCCTCTTTTGGTACAAGACTACTCATGAAACTGAGGAGAGCTGAACTTGCAGGAGATACCTAGCAACCCTCCTAGGACCCGAGCCGGTAACTCCCAGCAAAAGAAAGATTAAGTCAACTACAAAATTGAAATAATATAGAATTTCTTTCTGCGGGTTTTACAACGGAGACTCTGGACCTACAAATATTTCTTTATTTTACTAAAATCCACTATATGGTATACAAGGGTTTGTTTCTCGTTTCTCATAAACTAAAGAATTCTAAGTAATCTAAGGTAAGGCTGCAAAGCTCTACTTTCTAGCTCGAGTCTTATACTTATTACCCCCACCGCTAAACGCTACTATAGCAAAGATTAGTAAAAATACTGCAGTTAATCCCCAGTTCTTGCTTCTGGGAGGTATAAAAAAGAACTAGTTAGCAACACTTCTTATCTTAATTTTAAGGATTAGTGTATAGGCGTTTACTAAAAATCCAATGATATTCTATATTGCCTACCGGATAGGCAATTAAGGGACTCATTAACAAGGTATTGTAACTAAGCTTTTATTGTTGCCAAAAGTTCTGCTATATAAAAGAAAGAGATTCTCTTCTCAAATGAATTTTTTCTATCCGCATTGTGAAAAAAAGGAAGAAAGAGGGGCATGTAATACATCTAATCTAAACTATAGTACAATATCAGTAAAGTGTAGGCTAGGCCCACCGCATCCATCATGTAGCGTAACCCCAGGTATAAAATATTACGCTGTAGTAAACTTCGGCTTCCTTTATATTATATATATTATATAATTTCGCAGTTTTTGACAAGTAAAGGAAAAGGAGTAATGCTTTTTTTTAATAACCCATCCATAATAAGGGGAGCGGCAAACACAAGAGTTAATTTCATCTAAAGAAGGCTGTGTCCCTAAAAACTTCCCGGTAAATTAAATTAAAGGCAATAGTTTTTCTTTATGAGAATAGGGGGTATGTATTCCTAATAATAATTAAAATTAAGTGTTTTTTATTTATTTAACTATTTAGCTTAAAAAGTTCTTTAATAGGGTTAGGGTCTGAGGGTGTCCAGGCGTAGGTAATTTAGTGTTCGGATTATGCGCAGTTTGTTTACTTATTAGAAGAAATAAAGTTTTGTAGTTATAGTTATAAAATTAGGGTTCTTTCTGAATACTGTTTGTTAATTAGGCGGGTAACACAGGAAACTCGCGTATTATGAGGTATAAATCAAGTAGAGACTGCCTCAAAGTGGTACTAAGTATCTACCTGACACTGAGGAAAATCCAAGAAAAAATGACGCAAGATCAAAGTACTGGAAAAAAGCAGAACCTGTTTCAGATTAATAAGATTAAAAAGTTCACCTCAGTCTCTAGTCGGAAAAAATGCCGAAGAGTCCGCTTTCAAGGCAACTAAAACTAAGAATCGGATTCAGCAACACTTAATTGTATCCGTATCGATGAGTAATACTCATACTTCTTAATAGTAATTCCTGTGATACTCTACTCTAAAGTCCACAAATTAGAGAGTTGCACTCAGGGATCTTTACTCCCTAAACGCTGAAAGAGCCCTGTCATTTTAGGAGTTCTCTGACAATCTAAAGTATTAAGGCTATAATATTAGAGGGGAGGATAGCAGCCTGCCTCTAAACAGCGTTCTAGCTCACTAAAATAGGCATACAACGCGTTTGCATGGCTTGGAAACTTTCATTTAAATCATAATAAGAGATTAAGGAAAAAGACTTCGCTTTTATTACTATAGGTTAAGGAATCTTACTTCATTTTTTGAAGAGCATGCTTTGATATAAAACTTTTCGTACGAGAATCAAGGTTTAGAAACCCAGTCAATTTACTGAATATGCTTACGTGCACTAAAATGAAATATGGATACGGCAATACTTTTCTATTTATTGAGCTAACTCTATTTTAGTAAGAGTTCCTCGCCTGCTAAGGGCCATGTATAGGAGGGCCTTTTGTAACTTTTTCGCTATGTTTTTCTTAAGACTCCTGAAATTTTCTTAGATAAGGAATCTTTGCCTTTATAACGGGAATATCCAGAGTTCCCGAAGGGGTCTCTTTCGTCGGTCAAATAAGCTTCATAGTTTCTGCTTTATTTCTTAAGAAGCAATCTTAAGCTGTACTGTAACCTTTTTCAGGGTTTCGGAATTTCCTTAGTATTCATTCTTGTTTGTTATCAAGATAAAGTAATAAACAAGGTTAAGGTTAAATGTAAAAAACACCAGTTACTGACTACATCTCTTTCTTTGTTTAAAGGTTTTTACTATATAGAATCAAGTACAAACTTCTACTTTGTTCTAGAGTTGAGAATGCTTTAACACTGCCAACTTTGTAATTTACTGAACCGGCTCCTTTTGCTTGCAGGACCAACTAACCCAGGTAATGTACACTGTGACTTACTATTTATTCCTGACTGATATTAGCACTTTCTTTTTCTTATTCGGAATGAAAATAAGTTCATTATCTAAGTGATTTTTTTATTAAGCTTCTCCCTTTCTTAATTGTGACGGTATCGCACGAATTAGTCTTGCTTTCCCTCTGATATCTATTAAAGAACTCTACTGTTCAACAGACCGGAACCCAACAAATTAGAGTGTCCTTTTTTGACTAAAACAACAAAAAAAAGTAGTTATACTTATAAGAAATTCCAGGATAAAGAACTCCCATTAGAAAAAAAAATCTTATTCAGTAAAGTAAATACGAATGAAACAGGAATACGAATTAATTCGAATAATGCCTACTAGCTAGAATGTCATCTAAATTCGGGTACTTCCTTAATGAGCAGACAAACCTTACCTTAGAAATACACCCATAAATTCTTCTAACCGACTGAGTGTATCGTAAATGCTTAATACTCTTATAGATAAAACACCTAACACCTGACTCCCTAACATCGGAAACCCCCCCGAAACAAAGGAACACAAAACCAACTGACCTAGTTCTTGATCTCCTGAATACATACCTTTAACTCTCTTACCGGGCCCTATTGGCGACCCTTTCTTTCCCTAGGGATTCCTTGTACTTAGACCTACACTTATCCTAATCTTGTATCTATTCTACCAGTTTTTCCGAGTCTTCATAACCTTATTTTATTAGCTCTGATAGCTGCTATTCGAAAACCGCTCTTAGCAGTCCTAGCTCTTGTATTATCCTTATCCTGTTTAGTAATTAATAGATATGAAGCATTTAGGTGTTAGTCTTAATAGTCTTAGTTTTGTATTATAGTTATAGAGATGTTGTGAGAGATAGAACAGATACCTACTACAGAAGAAAACTTATAGGAGAGAACTCCGAGACGGGTGTACTGGGTCTAGCCTAAGAAGAGAGATGTACCTAATGCAGCTATATGATAAAGTTAATAAAAAAGAAAATAGATATTAGATAGTATAATATCCATGAGTTTAGAGTTTAAGGAATAATTCTCCTTTGTGCTTATCATCAAGGAGGAGACAAACAAACCTTGGGAGATAATGAATACATCCTTTTACGTGACTGCAGCGTAGCGAAGGGAGGGCAATGCATTATAGTACTAGTACAGTTAACCTTGCACTATAAAAGCCTAATAAGCTTCATTTCATTTACTTACCGGAAATTCCTTTCTTTACCAGAATTTGAGATTCTATATTGATTTATTTGAAGTAACCTTTCTTCTATAATGCAACCCACAACTACTAAAATAAAAAACCTCCCTTAAAATTAACCCGCAGACTGCGAAATCTAAGCAATTCAGAACCAGAATATTGCTTAACTCCTAGAACTGCTTCCTCTATCCAGAGCACTACTTTAGTCTAAATAGAGATGAAGCTGCCCAAGAAATTGTCCCGCTTATTACTCCTGGGCGCTTTTATACTTCATTTTTTTCTTTGGAATTCTAAGGAATTCAAATCGCTTTGATAAAGAGATAATGCACTTATTTACTCTTTTCCTGGGGTATAGTCTAGGCTAAAAACGGGGCTTGTGCATTTATTCAAGTTTAAATCAGGTATGTATGCAGCAACAACAAGGTAAGCAGCTAAAACAAGCAAAGGTGTCAATGTCTTCTTTCTCTTTTCTTAGGGCATCGGTGAGTCTTTACCTGCAATCCGCTTATAAAGAAAGAAATCAGGACTCTATAACTCTATATAGTAAAAAACCTTTTGTTGCAATTCAATTTAATTAAAGGGAAACTCTTAGGCTTTATCGGATTATCTCTAAAGAAGGAATTCATTGAAGAGAATCCGTTTCCATTATCACAGGATATTATTGTATTGACTTTAACTTTAAGAAAGATAGATAAGAATTTTTTACCTTATAACAAAGTCCTCTAAGTTTCTTTTAGTACAGTACAGGATACTAGAGAGGGGTTTTCTAAAGCTCTTAATTGTCTTCTTTGTTGTTCTAATGGAGGCCCTTAGGTAAAGGTTAAACATGAGTATGCCCGGCTATCAACAACTCTAAAGTTATTATCTTTCATGTCATTTATCCTTAGTTTAGGTACTCTTTAAGTTTGTACATTTACCCGAAAAACATGAGATTTAGTTCTCTTTAATCCTTTCAATTTAGAACAATAACTCGTTTGCCAGCTATATCGGCTTACAGGAATACAAAATCTCCTTTGCCTTGCCGGCTTATCCCATTAGAAAGCTCTCTAAGCACTTCGTATACAGGAACCTCTAAGATTGATTAAAAGGGTACTATTAAATTAAATAAAAAACAAAATTTGCAAAAGTTAATTACTAGTCTTAAACCCGGATCCCTTGCTGCTTATTGTCAAAAGGTTTCCATTTAAATATACAGCATTTTTTTTGTAGGGAACCTAGTAATCGAGTCTAGAAGGGTTATGTGCACACACGGCTTCCCCCAGAGGCGTTTTAGGCGTAGCTCTTAAGATTATTTGCCATAAAGGAAAGGTTACTCCGAAGCCAAGTAAGTATATATCGATAAGTCTCTTATAATCCGTTACAAAAAAAACTAGGTTTAAGGGGAGGTGCCGGGGGTATGCTATAATAAAAGTCTCATGTTCGCAGTTTATTATAAGGGTTCTCTATTGTAATGTAAGAGCTAAAAGAACTCCGAAGGGGCTTCAATTTTTGTATAGGATTTCCTGAGTTTTTTCTCTTGGTTAAAGCTAGTTGAGAAAATTTGACAGCATTATAGCTTTTTTTCCTAATACTGAAAGTAAGGAATTCATTATAATCGGGTTAAGCGCCTCTTAACAGCTTGAATTAGAAATATCTGGCTAGAAAAAAAATCTTATGCTTTTTTAGTAAAGACTACCGCCCCTAACCCCTGGATTAGATTTAATCTTAATTCGCAGTAAGCCCGCAGCGATTATAAGAAAAGAAATGCTTAATACCTCAAATTAGATTTATTATATAGACCTTGATATAGATAACGACTACATAAAAATTCTTAGACTCTGTTGGTTAGGGGCTCACTTCAGTAGGAATAAGAAAACAAACATATTAGAATATTACTTGCTCAGCCCAGGGAAATATTAGGTTTTCCTATCCAGCTTTGTTTCGGAAAGCATACTGACTTCTTTTCTACTACCTAGCTAATACTAACAGATAACTAAGCACCCGTTTTTTATACCACAGAATTCCGGCACAATTAGATTGTTACACCCAACGAAAAGGAATAAAATAAAGACTTCCTTTAAAGCGAAAATAAATAATCAAAGAAATAGATAATCCGGAGACTTTCCTGGTTTTTTTGTTGTAAAGTTAACTCTATCAAATTTATAGGGTATACACTAAAATTAACTAAATTACAAGCGGGCCTTACCTTAATCAAAAAAGGCTCTTAACCCTTAAAAGAAATTGGGAGCTTATCTATCAGGCTATTCCGAAGTGCTTAATACTTCCCTTAAAGGCAATACACTGATGCTGCTTAATTTATACTAATTAAAATTTGGTTTTTTTTTCAAGAACCCTCCGGTGCCCCCATCTTTCTAGGACCGCTTTAGCTTTATTAGAGACTTATTTAAATTCTTTTCTACCCATTATTATTAAGTAGTCAAAATTGCTGTTATACGTTATGAATTACTTACCCCAAGAGTATACCTACTAACGAGGAATATTTTAGAACCAGGCTCTCGAAAGGAGGCTCTAATCAGACTTGAACCTGTGCACATAACCTCAATTTAGCAATGGAGTAACTTTTCAATACTATATGCACTCTCTAAGACACTTACTTATAGCTAAGAGAATTTGCGGGCTGGTTTGAACTTTATATAATCTCAGCGATTTCAATTCCTTCTTTTGTAGCGACTCCAGACCTAAACGAAAGGGATATAATTTAGAGGTAATTTATTTTGTTTTTATGTGATGTACTTCTTTATCTATCTCAAGATACCTAGAAATCAAAGGAATATTTAGTAATTTAGTTTGTATAATGAATGGAGCAAGGGTAGGGAAAGTCTTCTATTTCAGGAAGGTAATAAAGAAAGGTAATTACTACTCTCAGATACTCCTGTAAGTTAGATCCTCTGTTTCTGGTTAACGAAGAAGAAATAGATCTAAAGAATATAGAGACTAGAAAGCAGCCTGTTAGCTAAAGCATAGAGTATTAAGCGTTTGTATCTAAGAGGGAGTCCCCAAGGAGTTTCTTAACTAGAAAGGGAGTTCATTTATAAGTTAGTCTAGTATATAACACTATAAGAAATTTGAGTCTAGCTGCTTGGGAGAGGTTGAGAATCTTTTCTTTTAGCTATGATGAAGGTTAGCAATATGCAAGCTACAAAGGTTAAGAAAAAACAGGGCTGCAGAAGATTAAGAGGAAAGGTCTAGGTATTTAGAAGATAGTGATAGAGAGTGGTCTGTCAAATCAGTTAAGGTATTAAGAAAGGCATGCGGATACAAAAAAAGCAAGTTACAGAAGTAGGTCAATAAAAAATGCGGAATTCTGTAAGTGTCTTTCTTTCTTAATTCTTTATTTTAGTATATAAAGAAGTTCTCGTCAACACGAAGTCCATACTTTTATCTATATAAAATTCCCACTTATGCCGGATTTCCCTAAAATCTAGACAGAAAAAGTATTGCTTAAGGGATTTTCAGGCGACTTCCTTCTTTTTTCAAAGGGTGTAATTTGTGCCGGTTGTTTCATTAACATAACAAAGCTTTGAAGAGCTTGCTTACAAGAGTTAGTACAACAAGAAAATACCGAAATGGATCCGCCCGTCAAGTGCTTCACTTACAAGTACAGGTTCAGGAAATTAGGAACAAAGTACTAAACTCCTTAGCTTGCTATAACAAATGGTTATGCTCGGTTTCAAAGAAGAAGAGATTCCGTATTTATCAGCTTTACCCCCCGGCTATGTCATTAGATTGGTTAGGATCGTTAAAATGAAAGAAGTATAGCAGCTAAGAAGTAAGTCAGTAACCAGTTTTATGGGATTAGAAGCTTTCTATTATAATGTTACAGTATTCAGGTTAGAGATGAGCTAAATTCCTCAATTTCAGGTAAATGAACTTAGGAAAAGTACAAATATTAAGTAATTCTAAAACTATGGTAAGGGTTCCGACCGAGGTCATTAAAAGGTAAGGAATTTCAGTACAGAAATCTAATGAGTCAAACTTTTCTATAACTTTACTTTAGTGGATACCCTAGAGATTAAGTTACGCCAACCCGGAATTTAGGTTATGTACGAGGGTTACAGTCTTTAGCAGTGACTTTTCCTCTTTAAGTCAAGAATTTAGAAATCAATATATAGATATTAAAGTATTCGCTTATTAGAAATTGTGAAGTTTCCCAAGCAAGGTCAAACCTAGTCTTGTAGGAAATCTCTCTACAGGAAATCACTTAGTAGAAGAAACCCTATCTTTTCTTTACCTGTGAATAGCACTTCCTTCTTTCTCCTCCCTAAAAAAAGCTAAATAAAGTAACCGCTGCTTATCCATAAGTCCTAACTCTTTATCTAAATGAATTATCCGTTAAAACATTGAGCTTGAGACCTCAAAAATCGAGAGTTCGAATCGTGTTAGCTATTCAACTACAGAATACCGTAACCCTTTTCTTATTAGTATTTGTATTAGCTTTTCTAACTTATTCTTTTGTAAGAGCCTAACCCCACTTTTATAAGAATGGCAAGAAAGCAGTCCTTTTCTCAGTGTATAGAATCTTCCCCGTCTCTCCATTCCTCCGGCTACGCTTCAGATACGACAACTATACTTAGTGACCTTAATTACTAGAAATTCCATTACTACCTAATAAAGGTAGAGTAATACAATAACTAGAAAACCCATTAATTCAAGAGAATTTAGACTGTGTCAAGTCCCAGCTAATGGACAATCAGCCAGCTAGCGATTACCAACTCTATGATCAAGTACTTCAACTCTCAAAATAAGAAATTAGAATACTATCTAGGTTGGCACAGAGATACAGCTTACAAAACAAAGAATACATAATCGGAATCCTCTCTAAAATGCAATGCTTTAAAGTTAAAGGGTCTTTCCTATATACTAGATAATTCACAACTGCTTACTTTAATAGTAGTTAGAGATTCTAGCCTCCCAGTTCATTCTGTTAACTCCTTTACGGTCACTGTCATCAAGTTAAAACTACTAAACTGGAACTCGTTTAAGCTTTCTTTTCTTAGATTCTTTAGCAACAGTATCTGCTGCACGCAAACACAGAACAGAATCCCTGTTAAACTCAAAGAAGGAATTCTGTTTAGCTTCAATGCCGGCGATACAGCCTGTTTTCCTTTAGCAGCAAACAACAAAACCAAGAAGACTGAATGAAGTCAAAGAAGCAGCAGAATATAAAGTCTCATACTTTTTCTAAGCCCCTTTTCAAAAAAAAAAAGTTCTTAGTTCAAAGCTAGAAATGCTGCCAAATTCTCAACCAGCTTAAACTTAAAGCGTAACTCCTCGAAAAAACTAAGCATAAACCTACACTAAAGCACTTTATTAAGATTATGATAAGACAAGTTTTTAAATTACTACAAAGTAACTCCTAACTCGGACTTAATGAATTAGGATATGAGAAAAGGAGTAGGTTTTCAAAAAAGGCTCCTGCTATAGTGCGGTCGGGCATAAACCTGCGAGCCTAGAGGAAATCTTGCATGTAGGAGTCAGTTCTTATTTTTGGAGTATTAGATTTCTCTGTATACTATACATTAAAGTGATATCCTTGTATTTACAATTTGCCAAACAAACTGGAGATCACTATTCGGTAACATAGGAGTATGTATACTTTATAAGAAAGACTTCTGTAGGACCCTAAATCTACTATAGGAGAATTCCAAAAGAGAGAGAGCCTTGCTAGTACTGCAACAAATTTATATGGACCTGCTTGCTTTATTTACAAGATCCCTTGTTTCAACTGTTTACTATGGAATATATCTAAATATAAAGGAATTCCTAAATATAAACCTAAGTGCTGCGTCTGAGTGTCCCGTTTTCACTTAGCAGTCGAAAGAACCGAACCCTCTCTTACCCCAAATAGGTAAGTAAGCAACTAGAATAGAAAATGTTTGATAGACCTACTTCCTAGAATGCTGCTGATGTAATTGTATAAATAGAATATCAGAACCTAGCAATAGAGCTTTTAAACAAACTATTTAAATCACAATACGCGATAGTTTAAGGGACCTCCCCTATAAAAATATATTAAAAAATTCACGGGGTTTGGCGTTTCACTTATGCAATTGAAGAATTTCGTTTACTTAGGTTAGGTAGTGAGTTTTTACTTTACGACTACTTACTACTGTATTCACGCTTCATAGAATAACTCAATTTCCTGTAAGGTTAAATAAAAGGATAACGTAAAAAATGCAAGTATAAAAAGGAATTTTTTCTCAACTACAGGATTTGAGAACATATACGCAATAACTTTTTTTCCCTAACCAGACCAGGGGTCTCCTATACACTCACTACACATATATACTATAGCTTGTCTTATATAAATAACTAAGGTAATGGAACCTGAACACAGAAAGGATTCACGGGTCCGAACTAATCCAATCTGGAATACTAACTTTGAGCAAAGGGCTATTATGCAATAAGATTGAGTCAATAAGGGTAGTTGTTACTAGTACCTATTCCTGTATAGCTGCTTGATAAGCTCTAGGAATTTAAGTAAGAGGGTATAATTTGAATTACCAGTTTTACTAATAATTAAAGGAAAAACGGGTTAGGTTTTATGTCTAAAAGTGGCCAATGAGGTAATTTATTACTCTTCTAAAGCTGGTAAGGCCTCGTCTGAAGAAAAATGAAGAATAAGAGAGGGGATAATCCCCGCGGCAACCCAAGTGAAAGAAACCTCATCAACGATACCAGGATCGCTAACAAAATGCTTAAAAATAAGACATCATAGCTGCAAGCTTCTTTTTTGTCTAAGGATTTAGATAAAACAGCAACTAAGATGAAGACTATGATGAAAAGTAATCGCATACATTTGACTCGGGTAAACAGGAATGTTGGTAGAGTAAGAAAGAAGCATAACCATAAGGATTCTACTTAGCACTGAGATAACAATTACTTGAATATATGATAGATACATTTCAATTTATTGTCTTTAGATTTTAAGTTGAATAGTCTTACCTTACTATAAACACCACGGCAAAATGCTGCTAAGAGAATAGAACAGTATCACGGATAGGTACTGACTTAGCAAGAGGGCGCCTTAGAAGAAAGAGTGTTGGGATGAGCTTGCATTTATTCTTCTGTTTGGGATGGTAGGAAGAAAGAGAAGAACAAACTCTAGCCATCAAGAGGTCCTTAGCCCTCCAAAACAGGCATCTATCTTGACTCAGAGCTAGACGGGGATAGGCTTTCTTCTTTATTCTAGGTTCAATGTTGGAATAGAAAGTTAGTTAAGAGAGAAGATTCTTCCCTGTACTCTTGTTAGGGTTCTCTTATGAATTGTACTTAGTGTAGAGAGGAGTTAGTTTAAGAGTTAGAGTATATATTGATAGTAATTAGAGTTTATTAGTTTAGATGTTTGTTATAGTTCCACTTTGTTAAGGAGAATTCCCTTTTGTATGTACTAGCTTATGATATGAACAACTAAAACCCAAAGGAAACTAAAGAACTCTGTTTATGTTATTCAACTACACCACCCATAAAGAATTAGAGAAAGACTAGATAGTTCTTTCCTCTCCAAATCCTATGAATACCCGGCAACAATAGAATCCTATATTACTTGTTATCCAGGCACTTTCCGAAAATAGTTACAATTATCTGTTATCAATTCACGCTTAGAAGTAGAAAGTTACCAGCGACAACAAAGGAATATCAAAGAAAGAAATTGAATCAGGTTTCTACCATATCAATGTCAGCTTAACACCCAAACCAACAAGAGACAAGCTCAGCTCTTGCCTCATGCCTTTCTAAGACTCCTGCTAAAGCTTGCTATATAGATAGAACGTCCTTACTTATTTTAGTGTTACTGTGGTCGAAACGAAGAGAACTGGTTTATGTTATCCTAAATTACATTGCCGGCGATGCTAAACAAAGGATTCCTTGCCAAATACTGTCGTTTATAATGACTCTATCCGGATACTCAAAACCGAAAGAAATACCACAACTATTACTTCGTTCTTTTGAAAGCTTTAACCTTACTGACTATAAAGATCAAAGCAGCTAACGAAAGCCTTTGACTTGTACGGGAATTGCAATAGAGTTTAAAGGAATATCCTACTTAACACTGTATAAACTTATTTAAGCATTTTTTTAACTTAGCCCTGTGGTCTATATAATCCTTATACCCGAGATTCTCGTATTAGAATTTATTTACCTTAGTCTTAAAGAAGCTTTTTTTCTCTTTTCTCGGAGTTGCAGGTTCCTGTATTTCCGGTTTTCAAATCAATAAATAAAGGAGTAGAGTGAGAGTATGCTTAAAGCTCCAACAAATCCAGTGTTAATTCCAATTAAAAGAAAAGAGGGGTTTTCTTTCAAATTATAGCTAATAGGTAGAAGAACTCCTTGCTTGGTTTTACATAGTGGGTAAACTTCTATTTCTATTAAGGCGTTAAATAAAAGTCGTGTCAGTCTCCTCAATACCATTTTAGTGGGGCTTGGAGTTAGGGTATTTGACTGAACAAGATGGAATGAAACTGAGTTTGTAAGTGAATGAACTAGAAATCCTATAGAGATAGAAAGCTTGATTGTTAGCCGGAGGTGCAATTGTCTTTTGAGAGTAGATTCCTGGTAAGCTGTAGAATGTGAGTGAAAGAATGCTAGCTTTGCTTTAGGTTGCAAGTGGTGTCGATTGCTATGCTAGTGTTACTATAGGAACTGTAGAGCCTAGACAGTGTATTATAATTCCTCAGTTTACTAATCCATCAGGTCGAGGGAACATTTGCTTGTACTATTAAACCCTTGAAAGTTTGGAAGGACATAAAGAACACAGCCTCTGTAATTCCATGCACTCATCTAGTCAGAGTTGAACCGGTCCTCGGTGCTGTCATATTCTTGTTGTACTGAGCTACAGACTTATTGCTATTGCTTTACCAAAGCATCTTAGCAGTGTTTGTTCTTGGATGCGAGGTTAAGGACAATTCCTAAGGTTCTTCACCGATACCACTAGGACCCTTATGATAGCGAGCCTGGAAGATCTCATATCCGAATGACATTGTCGGTATAGCCCAAGTTGCTAGGAAAGGCAAGAGCTTGTCTCTTGTTGTTGTCCGTAGGTCAATTAGTCATTCATCCTAAACAAGTAGCTAGTGTATTCTGTACTTGTTTGCTAGGAACCATAGGTCCGATAGTAAGATAGTGTGTTGGCAGAAAGCTGTACTTGTCAGCTCTAAGCAGTCAAGTAGGCAAGATTTCTCTTGGTCTTGTTGTTGCTGTTGAAGGAAGGTGCAGCTAGCAACACCGACTGTATTCTCAACAGGACTTGCTGAGTGGCTTAGAGTAGGCAATCCATAGAAAAGAGAGCACAACTTCCAAGAAGAAGTGGAGTTAGAGTCTTGAGTTCCGGTGCTGGTAGCTAGGAAGCTGGGTAAGTAGGATGCGGTATAGGCCGTCAAAGCAAATGAAAGAATGTGAGTGCTAGCATCAAGCATAAATGCTTGCCTACACTGGTCTCAATTTTCTTATTCGAAGTGTCTCTTCATCTTCCTGTTCAGTAAGAAAAGGGTCAAATTGTCAACTGCAAAGAATTGTTCTCATGTTGGTGATGGTATAGCGTTAGTGTTCTATGCTGGCTAGTGAGCTCTAATTCCTTCTGCTCGCTGAACAAGAGAGTATGAAGTTGGAGAAGGGAAGTAGGCTCTCAACAGCTATTGGCAAAGAAGTCTGCGCTTAAGTGCCGAGAAGACGGAGCTTAGCTACTTCGTTTTGCAGGGTCCGGGATAATAACTCCCAAAACTACTTCATTTAGTAAGTAGAACAAAAAGTATCCGGTCATAAAAGCCTAACAAATTGTACCTTTCTTCGAAAACAGAAGAAGTTCCATTAAATTCTAAGACAAACCCTTCCAAAGGGATCCAAATTGAATATAATAAGTTGCATTTGAACCCGAGGAAAAGAAAAAGCGCATTCCATTCTCCCAAGGGTCCCTGACTAGAAGATACAGTTCATTTCAGATGCAAAGGACTGGTTTAGGCTAGCAACACCGACTAGAGAGTGCTTTGCTTAGCTAGCATTGGGTTCCTACTTGCTCCATCGACTGACTAAGATAGAGCTTCCCTTCAAGTTGACTTATAAGTGTTCGGTTGACAGCTGACAAGTACAAGGCGACCGAAGGTTGAGTACGGACAATACATAAGTTCAAGTCCCATAAACAGCTTACTGACACCTGACCAAGTGCTTATGTTTGGCTTGGTAAAGCTGATAACTGAATAGTCTATCCTTTGTAATGCAATCTCTCGACTAGAGCTATTGACTTCAAGTACTGTCCGATGGGATGAGAGTGTTCCATAGTAGCTTTCAAGCGGTTTCAGTGACAGTGTTCGGTGGAAGTAAGCCTTGTAGGCCTGAGCTGTAGGTGTATGCACAGTCGGTACACATGCAAGGAAGTATGCCAGATGCTCTAACTGGCACATGGATGCTAGTCATGCACTCTTTACTAAGATGCTACATGAATAATCAATTACCTGTACTCTTCTAGTCTTAGGACCAAAGAAGATAAAACCTGAAAAGCGAATGCCCAGTCGATGGTCAAGTAGGCTAGTTTCTCTGGTCGAGGAGAGACTTTCTCCGATCTATCAGTACCGGTTGCAGCTAGATAGTGAGCCACAGCCAAAGCATAAGCACTAACCATAGCCCTAGTAGCCCTATTCCTTGGAGGCCAACGTTCATAACAAGAAAGAAAGAAAGAGAGCTACACTTGCAAAGGACATAGAATCCAACCGATAATCCAACGGAAGCTATAGAACTAACTGCTCATGAACGAGCAATCCCTTATCCTTAAGATTGCATTTCTACTTCGAAGGTTGCTATCTCTTTTATTGAAACTTTTCCACGAGTAAAGGGTCCGTTTCTACCTTTGTAACAGACTGAAAACCAAATTGTACTCTTTTTATAGAAATTCTTGCAAACTTTTCTACTATATAGAGACATATTCTATCCACATCTATATTTTCCAATTCCAATTAGGAACTAAGAAAAGGAGATTATTCTTAACTTAGCAAAATCT
>JAYMTJ010000063.1:0-59818 GCA_036897525.1 Pelargonium x hortorum
ATTTTACAGAAAGCCGACAAGGAATTCCATTAATAACTGGCCGTTTTGATCCTTTGGAACAACTCGACGAATTTAGTGGATCTTTTTAGGTAGGAGGACCCAATGACCATAGATCGAACCTATCCCATTTTTACAGTGCGAGGCTGTTCACGGACTAGCTGTACCTACTCTTTTTTGGGATCCATATCCGCAATGCAGTTCATCCAACGATAAACCTAATCTGAATTATAGAGCTACGACACAATCAAACCCGAACGAACAAAATGTTGAATTGAATCGTACCAGTCTTTACTGGGGTTTATTACTCATTTTTGTACTTGCTGTTTTATTTTCCAATTATTTTTTCAATTAAGAAAAGAAAAAATATTAGAATAATAAATACCAAAGAAGAGTAGGAATTCATTCTCTTATCCCATTAGGAAGGATTGCATTCCATAATAGAATTATCTCTGACTGTTTCTGTCTCTAGCACGACCACTTTTTGAAAT
Source organism: Pelargonium x hortorum (assembly GCA_036897525.1). NCBI lineage: Eukaryota > Viridiplantae > Streptophyta > Magnoliopsida > Geraniales > Geraniaceae > Pelargonium > Pelargonium x hortorum. The sequence goes on from JAYMTJ010000063.1 coordinate 489, forward strand.
GGATAGGAAAGCGGTATATATAAATGGCCGATACTACTGGAAGGATTCCTCTTTTTTTTCCCTTCGAGAGCCGCCCTGATGGCATTCAAACCTGATACCACTCTTTTTGATCGGACTCTGAATTGTCGATGTAAAAATGAAAAAGGTAGTAAGAATAAAATGAATTAAAACATACTCCTTATATTAAAATGCCCTTAGCTACAAACATTACATGCTTTTTCTCCACCTCCTAGCCGGCATGCTTGTTATATCATAGTAAGGGAACCAAATTCTTAAGGCTATCCTTGTTGGGTTAAGCTTCCTAATATCTAATATTAGAAATTGAGTTCTACTAAAAAGACCCGGTACGACCCGAACCGTAATTTTGACAAGTTGTAAATCTATGTGCGTATCCTATAATAGGGGCCTGGAATCCATATGGTGCTCTATTTATTTCAACCCACCACAGCCCCCTTAGAGAATTCTTCTTTTGGTCGGTATATACGTGTAAGTATAAGTTATAAAAAGAGATGGAGTCCCCATTGCCCAATTTTGGGTCTTATTGGAGTTTCCAGTAGAAATCGAGTACTATTTTTTCTAATATTTCTTTACTCTTTTTTTTATAATACGGCAACCCCTTGCCTTGTAAAACTAAATACAAACAGCTAGAATAGGTTAACCTGAAGTGTAAGCTCAAAGGTGTATACTCAGCTCTGCTTTACTAAAGGTAGAAAAGGGTCAGGCCTATAGGAGATGCTAACTCTAGAATTTTATTAATTGGATCTCACTTACTAAAAGTTTTTGTAAGCTTCATTATATTATAATAGAGGCAGTAATCCGTAACTTGACTTATAAAACAAGGACTGTAAAAATTATTAGTAATACCGAGAATTAGAAAAGCTTGCAAAGAATATAAAAAAAGAATCTGAAATAGCAAGGAGAATTAGAGCCATATGGATATGCCTTAAATACCTTGTTGACTTAGTAAAGGAATAGAGAAACTAGATTCTTTCTAAAAAAAGAGTACTCGGTATATCTAAGAGAAAGCGCATACCAGATAACTACTATATAAGGAGGGGCCTCGTCTAGTGCGTAAACTTAGACCACTGGCTTTTTTCAGTATACCGCAGTTTTGACTCTGAGAAAGAGGGGAGGCGTACCTTTTATTAGTATTAAAAGTCCTCTGATTATGATTAAGTGTATAGAGCCAAATTCCGGTTAGTTATAGATTTTTTCTTAGTACCTAGTAAACTGAATTCCATATTTTACGCTAAAGCATTTTGTTTATCAGCACTTTTTTAAGGGGTTGCCTTAAATAAAAAATATTTAACAGAAGAACTAACCGAAAGTGGAGGTATATGTAGTACAAACTAACAAAAATTAGAGTCATTTTAATGCTTACTTAAACTAGAGCAGAATTTCATCAACAGAGGACGCCTATAGTTAAGGAAAACTTATTGGAAAAATAGACTAGGGAGCTCTCTCTTTTTTTACCAGGATAATTTTAGGGTAAAGTCAGAAGGGTTTTTAATAGAAACTCAAAAATTGTAACACACGCCTTTGCTTGCAGGGTAGCCCTAGCTTTTTCACGGTTTTAGTTATTCGTTTAAGGCGTCTGGTTTATAAAAAAAGGAAAAGGCACTAGTTTAGCATTTTCTTAACCTGTTTATTCAGCTCTGTAATTTAACAAGTACAAGAATTTGGTGCATTTTTTATCCTTTAGTTTAAAGGTCTTCATAGTATTCATTAAAAAGGACGTCATTAAATTCACTTAAATAGTATTTTCCTTAGCGATCTTGTAGGGTACCCGGGGAGGGGCTACTTCACCATAGACTATTTGTAAATACTACTAAGTCTTACTTAAAGGTGGAAACTAAAGCGTAAAAACAACTAAAAAAGATATCTAGTACCTTGTTAACCGAGGGAAAGAAACACGAGTAACTCTTTACTATCCGGGCACTAGATTAAACTGAGGATATTATACATTAATGCAAGGGGTGCTGAGTATCCGCTGCTGAATAAGACTCAATTTTAATAGAAATTAGCGAGTTAAGGTGAGCAAGAATAAGAGTATACAAAAAGACTGCCCTTCCAAATTATATAAAAAAAAGGGGACCTAAGAGGCAGTAAAGTCTTGTTATTTGCATCTAAAAAGGCCATACAAGAGGTTTTGGAGAATCGAAAAAGATTTTTTTTTGTTACTGGTTTATAAACCAGGCTCTAGGATATATAAAGACTTTCTTTATAGGAATATGCAAAATACTTCTGATTAAATTAAAAGCTCTATAAACTTTCTATTACAATGTAATTTAAGGCTTATAAAGGTTCCTTTGTATTACTATTTTGGTATGGTTCCAGAAGGGCTTCTCTAAGTTATAGCAAATTATAAGCGGGACTCTTAAAACTATTAGCGATTTTGGAATCTTCTTAATACCGAATGCAGTCTAATCTCTTAGTTTATATTGCTCTCAATGAAGAGCTTTTGAGGTTTCTTTTTGTGGAATCTAGTAAGCTTTTAAGTTCGAATTAGTAAATGTCTTTCAATTTTTAATCGACCTTCCGAGTTGGGGAACAAGGTCTAATAGATTTCCGCGGAGTAGCCTAAGATTTTCTCTACATGTGTCTTTCCTGTGTTTATTCAGGGTACTTTTAAAACAACCGGTGCCCTTTTTTCTATATCTCGTTACCTATTAATAATAGGGTATACCTTATAAAAATAGAAGTTTTAAATCGCGAAGTATTAAGACTATCGGTTTGACTTTTGCCTACTAAGAAAAGACGCGCCGCAATGAGTCCGTGAATCAAAAATACAGACAGAATTTTTTACAAAAGTACTAATGTTTCAAATTCTTGATCCTGACTATGAAACAAATCTTTTAAGAATCGGAATATTTCGGGGACAGCACAAGGGCCTCCACTTTATTACAAGAGGTCATGTAAATTCTTATCAATTTGACTAGTAGTATCTGTATTAAGTTGAATACTTTTAGAAAAAGTTCTTTATTATTTAAATAAACTCCCTTTTTATGCTATTTGTCAATTAGCAACACCACTTATTTCAATACTTGGTATACCTTATTTTAAATATTAAAAATGAATTGTATGAATATTTTAACTGAAAATACTAGATCAGATAGGACTTTGTTAAACTTAGGATAAGCTTATTATGGGTATTCGTTTAGTAATACTCTAACCTTACTTGGCTAGCTTGGATTTGGCTCGAGATAAGTTTACTTCAGTTCAGTATGCATGCGCGGTATACGTTCACTACAATATATAGTTATATTTTAAGGGTTGTTTTTTAACAACAAAAAGTCACAAGAAAGCGGAAACCTTCAAATTTCTTACAAAAAGCTGTTCAAAAGGAATCCTTGCAAAATTAAGAAGATAGTGGTAATAAAGGATCGGCTGGAAATAAGAAAAGTTCGAGTATTACTGAGTCTGCACTCAAGCTCTTGAATTTTTATCGATATGTGTATCGGTACCTTTAAAGTTTCTAGAAATTTCATTTAATAATCGGGGATTTTTTGGGTATAAGCTGAAGACTTCCGTTTTACTAAAAAGATTCCTTTTACTCTCGGGAAGTCTATAGATTCTGCTGCTTGTGCAGGCGAACAAGTACCTCCGAGTAGGCGGGTTCGGCTATATATCGAGAGTTTGCAAGTGCTTATAAAAAGTTTTATCCAGTTAGTTACTAATTTATTAGTATATGCCTCTTCAACCGCGTTTTTACTAAGGTAACCTCGAAGCCTCTATATATTTTTCCAAGAGAGACATAGCATACTCTACCCCATTTTTTTTATTCAGTCGAAAGCGAATACTTACTTTTATAATAAGATCGGTAAAAAGAATACTTATAACCCACAGCGGCCTTTTTCTGTGGAACCTGATATACGACAAATGAAACATAAACCATTTAAAGCTTAGCAACTCTCTTCTCTAGGGGACACCTTACAGGAGGAATCCTCTTCTTTTAAGTTTTTTGTTTATTTATAAAGTATATAGTCTTAATTGCTATCCTAGGAGAAACCCGATTTTCATGGCTTAGATTGACTCCTAGCTTAATCTCTATAAATGTAAAAAGGTTATCCATTGCTGCATGCATGTCATAACATATTTTATGTATGACTTTTTAATTGTAGTGCATTAGTCGAAAAGGAGTTTGCATAGACTCTATATATATAAATTCAACGTTGTTTATATACCAGAATTTATATAAATTGGTAGTCCCGCTTCATCATTATAAGACGATTACGGAAAAGTCAAATTATACTCAGGTTTAGTATTTAGCTTTTCTTGAAGTTATAGCAGGATTTCAAAATGCGGCTATAGGTTAATAGCAGTAGAAAATCTTCCTGGTAGGCAGTTAGAAGTTAAATTAACAATATTCCCTGTTAAGATTGCTGGTCCAGATGCTAAATTTTTGTATCATTCATACATATTCAGATTATCAGATTACCCTCCCCAAAGCTTCCTTATAAAATCCCAGGACAACTGAGTTAAAGGGGTTACGCTTTGATTATAAAGCTTCCCGGTTATGAATACAATTGGGTGCAAAATCTCAATAAAGCGAAATTTTGAGTCCATCGTAGATCTCTTTTAACTTACATTGAAAATACAGAACATAAATGATATTGATTGCCTCGTTTGGGAAAAAGCCGATAAACCGTCCCCCTTAAGGTTTTCTTTTTAATATAGTGGTTTTTAACCTAGGATACACTTATATTATATATCTAATCAATCTATTGCTACGTCTATTTTTTTTAATCCGTTTTTTTAGGATGTTTCCGGATAGTAATGAAATGATTTTGCTTTGGAGGATAAACTTCTTATTCCAATTGACAATTAATTGGTTGAGTGATACCCGTGTCAGAGGAATCAAAGAAACTACTAGGGGTGCCTAGACTAATAGCTCCATTTCTACTAAAGTTGTACATAAAAGGATGACTAAATCAGGAAAAAGAAGTTAAATCCCACTTTTTCCCTTTCTTTTAGTTTTTAATAATTAGGGCTTAAAGTAGTAGTTAAAAAAGGAGACCCTTAATATAAGTTAAGTATAGTATAAAAATTAAGGTGAGCTGAGCAGTCGATTTACTATCCTTACAAGACCCAACAAGGTTTCCTTCAGAGAGTCTATATCGTTATCAGAATTTTTTTGCAGTTTATTAAAACTTTTAAAGGTATATATGACTTTCTTATTGTCTAAGTCACGGTTATTGGATATATCATAAACAGGGGCACTCACTATATGAATGAAGAATTAGCTTCTTCTATCTATTCGATTACAATAGCTAAAATCACACCTAACACCTATAACGAGGCCGAGTTACTTGAATTATGAATAGAATGTTAGGTCTCAGTCTATTCTTGAGGTAAATGGAGTTAATTACGAAGTTTCATTTCCTTGCAGGAGTATATGTATTGGAGGAGTTGTTCTTAATATTCGTAGAAAGTCCTAAAGGAAAGTCGGTCTTGAAATTTGAAGTCTATTACACATGCAGGGGGCTCGAATCCGCTCAACAGTTAATTATCTTTATACGAATGCTCTAATTTTCTTAAATGTAAAAAAACTACTTTATAATAGAATAATATATCGGATTGTTCCGAGAAGTATATTAGCTTTTTCACTTAGTTGAATACACAGGTTCCTTAAAACCCTTACTTAAGAGAAAGCGATTCTTGTTGGGAAAATAGTAAATAATGAACTAAAAAGACAAATGCAATCTATAAGACACCTCTTCATTTTGCTTCGATTTGAGGGTTTCTTCTATTAAAGGTTTCTAGTACTTAACCAAAAATTACTTGAGTATAAGGATAAGGATCTCTCCCAGCTAGCAATCATGAAAACTTTATACTAAGCCTACGAGACCTCTAATTATGATTCCTATAGTCTTGACCTAGTTATACCACCAATGAAAGATCCTCTTTAATATAAAACACTAAAACACTAAGTTTCGAAACTCCAGAACGGGGCAGAGAATAAGCATTGGCTTTGTTATACCTCAGTTATATCCTATTCTTAATTAAGAATAAAATACTCTAGAGCATATGACAGAACTTGAGCTTACAGGATTTTGGTCTTTTTTGTCTAAGGAGTTACTATTGCTATATACTACAGTTTTCATTTTATTCCCTTTAATCCCCTAACAAGTTAGGCGCGTGAAGCTTCTATAACTTTCTTTATACTATATTTTTGAATTCAAAACATATTTAAAAGTAAAAGAACATTTCTTTTTTTTTTATCTACAAAAAAGTCTTATAGCACTTCATACGGCAGCACCTGGAGATACTCCCGGAAAAAGAGTGCTATCTATCTCTTCTAGGCCTAAAAGGAATCCCTTGATAGGGGTGAAGCGAGCTAAATGTTATTTAAATTAGAGACATCTCGATACTCCTATTAGCTTAGGTACTCATGCTTGGGTTTTAAGGCAAGCCTCTTAGTTACCTTGGACCGGAGGTATTCTATCTCAAATTATAAGGAGTTTTAGGAGTATTTGTTTACTATATGTGCGAATATAGTCCCTTCTTTGTAAAAGGGGGTTACTCTAGAAATGAAGAATCTTTTGAGAAACCTTCTTAAAAGGCTTAATCCACTCCCTAAATTCCAATCCTATAGGATCCCGTGAAAACTATACTAGATTATTTGAAATCAATTTTAGAGAGTAATTGAAATCCTAGTTATAGCCTTAAACATTCTTTTTTTTAGTCTCTTTATTACTTTATACTACCGCAAAGCATGGTCTATATATAGCAATCTAAAGGGGCTTTCATCACCAAAATAGAGTTAACTGGTACTTCTTATTACCTAATAAAACCTTACTCACCCATACTAAAGCAGAAGAATAAAAACCCTTTCCATTACAAACCGCTAATTTAGTTAAGAATTTTTGACAGGTTTTAAACCTTTAAAGATTACTTTAAATGTAGGATTCTTTATTTAGTGTTAGCGTGCTTGCATATAGTATTCTGTTTTTGCGATCAATATATACCCAATACTTAAAAAGGGAGGGATTTTTCCTGTTTAGAGCCTAAGGGACTATAAGAAATAGGAAATATATAAATAAAAGCAGCTTCCTTTATTTAAGTTTTACTTATACTCCTGGTTTGAGCATTAAAAATTTTCTGATGGATGATTAGGGACCTGTATAGGACAATAAATAGATATCTCTATTGGCTATACTGAAATCAAATTAAGAAAACTGAAAAACCCCTCTGACATTTTTATTAGTGAGTAGATGTCATAGTTAAATAAAAAGTATGAGTTACGCGCTCCTGAATGGGAGTAATAAGTCAGATCCAGTGTTGTATATAAGAGTTTCTATTTCCGTATGTGTTACCTGTTTAGGTAATTTGTATTTAAAAAACCTCCGTTTGCTTGCCCCTAGTTGAGCCCCTTAACTAGCAATTAATAAAGTAACCTGTGTGTTTCGAAATCAGGTAAGATAAATCTGATATTATGTTTCTACGAATTTTATGTATTTCCTACTAGCGACTTTTTAAAACATTACTCCTTTTTCTTCTTCTATCTACCTATAAACCTACTGAAGCTGAGCCTCTATTCAAACTAAAAAAGGAAGTTAGACTTAGTTAATGAACAGAATTCTTTTAAATTACTCTTTTTCTTTCTAATGGGAAGAAGAAAGGTAGGTTTCTTTTATGTAGATTCATACTTTCCTTTACTTTATAAGCCTTGAAAGGAAAGACACGTATAATTAATCTCTAAGTCTGTTGGTTATATACGCATTAGTATTTTACTCTCACTATTAAAAAGTAAACCTTTTGAACTGAAAAGGTATATAACGAATTTTCCTGACTGAACAAAAACAAGAAGAACATCTTAAAGAAAAGAGGTGACTTATAGCTCAAACACCCTCTAAAATACTACCTTAAAGAACTTTACAAATAAGGAATCTTATATTCTTCTATACAAGTGAATATCAAGTTCTAAAAGATATCATTTCTCAAATTCAAAAAGAATTTAAGAAGGATTCTTTATAACAGGAGTTTTGTTGAATCTAGAGCCGGGATATTTTTATTTTGTGTGTTCAAGGGATTATGCAGCAACTAAGGTCTACAAATTAGATAGCGTAATAACAGTGAAGACACTAAAACCATTACATAAAAAATGAAATTAGTACTCGTTTAGTATAATGACAGATAGTTGCTGATAACCCGCAAGCATCCTTTTTGGAATACGAGAAGTACTAAATAACCTATTTATTGTAAGATGAGTTAATGTATGAGAAATAGGAGAATCTAATTCTAAATTTTATTTATGAAATTGGAAGACTTGACATTGCGGAAATATATCCAAGGATTATATTATAGTAACAAATAGGATAAAAATAACATATAGAATTATAAGGTTACATTTAAATTGTAAAACCTTATAAAAGCGTAAACCAATGGATTTGTACTTTATTTACTAAAAAAGAAATAAGGGTTTCCTTTGGGAAGCCTTGGGTATCTACTTTTGTTAAAATGCATGCAGCATAGCGTTTTCATTTCTTATTATTATCTATATTTAAGCTTGACTTTATCAAGGACTTCTTTTAGTAAAGATGCCTTTCAATTGGCATAAACTGAAAACTATGTATGCAGCAGGAGGAAAGCTCTAATAACAATATACTACTTCCAAACCTCTTAGTAATATTTTTTAGTTTGGGAAAGATATTCTTGTAATGCATGGATCAGGAGACTCGCTTCTTTTTACTAATTTTTATTAAGTGAAACATTTTCGTGTAATTTAATAATGTCTAATTAGATTTTAAATCGCTTAAATAGAAATTGACCTGCTCACTCTTCTCGTTCTACAATTTTTCGAAAAGAGCCGCGGGTAGCCCATAGGCAAGCAAGGTGGATTCCGTTTTGATGGTAAATTGCAGCGTGTCACAGGTTCATATCAGCCAGTATCTCACTAAAGCAAAGGGTTTAAACAAGATTCTAGTATTCGTAAAGAGGGATCCTGTTCAAGGGGGGTTGCAAATAAAAAAAAGCAATAACCGGGAAATACTTAACTTATGAAAAACGGCTATCCAGAATACCTAAGATTTAAGGTTACCTAATAACATATTTCTATTTGCAATAATAAAGCCTATAATATAATATCAAGTAAGGTAACCTAGGTTATTAAAGCTAAGCGTCTCGTAGTTAAACTAATCAGCACGTAACTGTCTAGGGCAGACCTTAATTTGCACTTTATTAAACTTCAACATAAATATCAAGAAAACCTTCTGTTATACTTAAATTATAAAAATTATATCAATAATATGTGCCATGCAGAAAGGGGAGACTCAATTCCAATAATACAAGAAAACGCTCTTTATTATATCATTTTCTTTAGAAAGTTATTAATCTAGATAATTAAGGGTATTCCATGCAGCGGCTGGTACAAAGCTAAACCTTTTAATATTATCTACTTAAGTTAAGGAACTGAAACACAATATATTAGGGTGTAGTTCAGTTCTCAACCAGATAGATTTACTTTCTTGCTAGACTCAGTATAGTCCTGCACTAGATTACCATATTTAAATCCTGCTTTCTTACTGTAGTAAAACCCTTCGAACCTTTACATGTCGATTAATAGAACCTGTGCTTTACCACTTCACTTAAGAGATACCCGTAGCTGCCCCAATTCCCCTATATAAGATAGATACACAATCTAATTCTATTAAAGTTTCATACCTTTTAAGCGTCTTCCTGTATTTTATCAAATTCATTTATAGGGCTTTTAGCTTTATTTAATTAACTAGTATAAGTTTTTCCTTTTTATTATGCAACTAATACTAGTATTGGTTTGTTGTTGCTAGTTTAGGTAGTAAGACCTCTACAAAGTGACTCCTTAGATTTTATTGCTCCGCGGTAATAAGCCCTTGGTTAAGTTAAAAGTGACCTAAGTTGAGTGGAAAATATCCCCAACTGGGCAGAACGCAGGACATCTAGTCTCGTAGGTTCTAATCCTCATTACTCAAAATTCTTGAATGGGCTCTTGTATACATACCTATTTGATTCCCTTATCACAAGGACTATCTTAGAGTTATTTAAAGTGCTTGGCTTTGTTATAAAGCTTTTTTTTTCGAAAAAAAGAGAAAGATAGTACGTTTCGCTTCGCTTCGGAACCAGCTGCCTAATATAGGATGCGTGTACCTAGAAATTGTGGGTATTCTTAGATAGCTCGAAAAGTTTGAGAAATTTCTATGTAATCTTAATCTAGTTTTAAGACTTCCGGGTATAAGATAAAAGCTAATTGGATTTGTAGCAATTGTAAAAAGAAAGATCTCGATAGATTGAGTGCTAAATTAACCTAACCCTTTTTTAACCTGTAGAGTACTAATGAAAATGAAAATACCTTCGCTTTGTGGTATCCTTATTTAATGCATCGAAAGCTAAAAAGTCCTCCGTAGGTTGTATTACCAGTAAAACCATACTCGGGATCCTTATCTCTTTACTAATATAGATTTCAAAACTATATGCTGATGATGAGACCTAAAAGAGGCTCTGTATTATTATATAGTCAAAGTGCTGTATTATAATCAATAATTTTGAGCTCATTTCATTATCTTGGGATTGTAGTTCAATCGGTTAGAGCTCCGCCTTGTCAAGGCGTAAGTTGTGGGTTCGAGTCCCATCAGTCCCGTTTCAAATAATAAGGAATTCTATAGTAAACCAATAGCTTTCCTTTTTCCGACCTGGACTTTAGTATATTATACTCGGTATTATACATACTCTTGAAGTAATTCAGGATAGCCACATCTGCATATCGACACAAAATTGATGTCATCTAGAATATCCATATTTTTTATTAACTAACCAAGTTCTCCTGCTTTTTAGCACTAAACACAATGAAAATCCTTTGTATTATGTAGGGAAAACCGACTAATCTGACCTCTATTTTTGTGTTATTGGAAAGCACACCAAGCTAACCTGTTTCTGAGTATCATGGGGTCACGACTTGAATTTCATTCTATGAAAGAAAACGACTTACGATTTAAGGGAATAAGGGGCCTCACAAGCTAATTAGGAGTACTCTTAAGTTAAATACTTGTATTTTATCAGGAAATCCCTCTAAGTCTAAGCGGGGATTTGTCTAGGTAATATTCGTATATCGACCTGGCTAGCTTAAGAACTTTTTGGATGACAAGACTGGAACCAACTACATTGGTATAAGAACTTTCTTAAATGTAATGTGAGCTTATATGGTACAACATTTTCTCTTTTTGTACCAACTGTTATTAGGACTATATATAGATCGGAGCAGGGATCTCCTCACTAACAAGGCACTCTTCCTACTAATTTAACGACGCGGAATCTTACAAAGTGTTTACGTATAAGTGACTCCTTTATGCTAGTTATCATTATCTTTTTCTGATACAGAATTAATACAACTTAATCCACAAAGGATATCCCGTTTAGAGTTATAACGCTTTTATTGTAATAATCTAACACTCAATTCTTTCATTTCGAATAAATAATTTATTAAGTTTCATACTCGATAACATAAAGTCAAAAAAGACTAGGATTGTACTTACAAGGGCTTGTGCACCTCAGCTCTAGCTAACAAAAGCGCTTACCCGAAAAAGTCTTCCTGAAACACAAGCCCCTTTTTAGTAAGGCTAATTAAGTTGTACGTTTTCATAGAATTCACTTCATATAAAACGGTTTTCAAATTAGTAGAACTTTTTAATCTTAACTGAAATCAATATCCTATAATTGTAATAAACCCTTATATCTTTATGAAGAATTTCTTTATATTAATAGGAAAAGTTTTTGAGCTAATAGCTAGTTTCATTGTTTGGAGAGACATGCTATTGGTTAGTCTATCTTCTCTTATTTTTGCCCGTCTCTGAACCAGGCCCTGTTGAAGCTAGGTGTGAGCACTTAAGCGCCAGTTGTACGAGAGACCTTGGGAATAAAAAATACAAATGAAAATGACTCAAAATTACCAAGACAGTATGGGTCGGCTACGTTATATCGTAGTAGGCATATATTTCTATCTCTTTTTTATTAATATTCGCAATTCCCACAGAAAAAGGTGATATTCGAGATTAGTTATTATATAATTGTTTTTTCGAATATTAGTCGATCTCATATATCTCAGATTTCATAGCTTAATAAAGTCTAATTAGGTAAGGTACTCCAGTCGAAAACTCGCCTTGTTATGGTATAGGGCTTCTCCTATTTAGCTTTTAGGGTAGGTAGTAGCATTTGGTTCGTAATAAAGTGGAAAGGAGCTTCAATTATGACTTTATAATAAGTAATGGGTTTTGTTGACCAACTGAATTTAGAAGGTCCTCCTCATTTTAGGCTAACTCTGTAGTTATCAGAAGCAAAAAGTATTCCATGTTTTAGGGTATCCTTCTTCCTATTATAAAAAGATCCTCACCTTCCTTTATAATAGGGATCTTCTAGTAAACTAGGAACCCCAATAGGGAATCATAAAACAGTGCTTTATAAGGGGCGCAAAGGGTCATATATTGACCTTAAACGTAATTAATATCTCCTTTCCAAAGAGTAAAGTAGATTCTTTAGAGAGTCCCCTTAATTATATATATCTATAGCTTCGTAGTATATTTATACTATTTTAAATAAGTAAAAAATAACGTATGTAACGTTCAACAGAAAACATACAGTAATTCTCAAGGTTTTTCTGACTTTCCTTATTTAAGAAGAACTCTTTTTCATGAATACAAGATCCTAAGTAAAAAACTGTCATGAGAAAAACTCTTTAAAGGTTGCATTGTCTAGTCCCGCCAAGGTATGTGATCTCTTTTTTTAATCTTATATGGCACTTGCTAAGCTTATAATTACTAGAGCTCCCCTAAGCCTAAGGGAGACGAAGGACATTCTGGTATATTTCGAAATAAATGAGTCTACTTATAGCTGAGTCAAAAGTCCTTGGTTCGAATCTTATTATTCTAAATTCTCGAAAGTGGATTTGCTAACTTTAGTTTAAACAAGGGCTTTTTATCTTTAAATCGATGATTAGCTTACTAAGATTTTGGTCACTTAGGGCAGAATAACTAAGGACGGAAGGCATTTAATCTTGTAAACTTATTGAGACTAAAAAGGGAAAAAGGCACACAAACAAAAAGAAATAAATAACCTATGAGTAAAAGAATATGATACCATTCTGTCTCAATAGAAGTGGCAAAAAGGATCAGAGGTAATAAAGTAGGTAAAGTTGTCACAGTCTTCAAGCTGTTCCTAAGATTGCTAGCTCCTATTCCAAGAGCTAAAGAAGAATGAATTCCACACAAGATTGTCAATACAAGACTCCCTAAGATAATGTTTAAGCAATCCAATCCATTGCGAATCGATCAAATAGATAGATCGATTGTAGGATTGGGAAAGCAAATAAAAGGCAACTAATTTGAATAAACCAGTGCCCCGCCAATTGTATGAGTCAAATCCTTGGCAATGAGCTTAAAAAAGAAATTTCTAGTGTACCATTTTCTTTTTCATTTTTAAGAAAGTCTGTGGAAAGAAAGGAGAACAAGAGTGAGATCCAAATGAAACCTAAATGGAAATGGCATAAAAAGTTTTGTTCAAAACCAAGGATTAAAGGTATTCTAACTATATATGAGATAAACAAGGAAAAACTTATGATTGGTGTGGAGTGGAGGATAGAATCTGTTTATAATAGATTTTAAGAAGGGGTTGTCTCATTTTACCAACCATATTAGCTTTTTTCTAACAATTAAGCGTTCCTAGTCGTTGAGTCGTGTACCGTATTTACGAAAAATCCTAACAGCTCATCTAGACCAAACGTATTCACGAATTTGTAAAATTAATGCTAAAAGGATAATAGATTCCAGTAGCGAAGAAATGAGTAAAAAAGCAAGAATTTGGCACCAGATGTCAGGAGGGGTCAAAAGAGCTCCTATCAAAAGGAAGAAAACCAGTAAATAAGAACGATTACTGATCAAAGTTTCTACGGAAAGGCTCCCGGATTGTAGTAAGCAGATCGCAATTAAAGGTATTTGGGAGCATATGGATGAAATGAACAAGATGAAAAAAGTTAATACAACATAGTCATAGATCCTTGGTTCTAACTTAATGACAAAAGAATTGGTTGATGTTTCACTCATTAGGCCTAGAAATTTCCAAACACTGGGAACTGCCCAGGTATAAGTTAGGAAGAGGAATAAAGTCAGTAAAGCAAAACTGAAAAGTAGGAATCTATTTAAAAACTTCCTTTGTTTCCAAGAAAGAAGGGGTACCAATACCGACCAAACCTGATAACTTATGAAAGGAAAGACGAAATAACAGCATGTTATTGGAAGCGCTTACAAGATTCGTGTATAGGGCTTCGGTTAATTTTGTACATATGAAATGAGAACCTAAGGACAGGGTCTTTAGAGGTTTAACTAGTAAGAAAATGAGTTCTTCGGTAAACCAATAACATGTAAACCATGTAACAAAAAGACCTAAGACTATCCACAGGGAACGTACTTGAATTTCTCTGAGATCCATATGAATTTCTGTTGGTAAAAATAAGGAGATGCATAGAATAGAAAAAAAAGAAACCTGCTTTTTAATAATTCTAATAGAGACTTACCCTTATGTATTGAGTAATATACTCGTGCATACGCGGGAAGCTTTGTAATCTAGGTTTTCTATATTATAACAATTAGTTTGCTTAGAAACTTTTCTCTTTTTCCTTATCGAGCTAATTGAAATTCAATTAGTAATTTCTTCTCAAGATGGCTTTTTAGAAGCAACAAGAGCTAACCCTATAATTGAAAATGACTCTATCTTTCGTTTGTTAATGCGTTTTGGAAATAAAAAAGAAGTTAATTACTTTGAGAAAAGGTGTCTGGGGTTTCTCCTAACCCGCGGAGAGTTTGTATAAAGGTTCTGATATAAGTAATCTTTAATACAACAATACAACAAAAAAAGGTATAGACAAAGGTGGGGTGGGGTAGGGATACAAGATTTTTTAATCCACAAAGTAGGTTTTATAACATACTAAAAGCTAAGAAAAATTTCAAGGCAGTCATTTTTTTGGTAATGAATATATAAAATTTATACTTTTCTATTTGGTTTTCGCAACAAAACTTCTGAAACAGAGGTCAATGATTTATAGAAAAGAGACTTTCAGTACTCTAAAAGGATCTAAAAAAGGCTTACTAAAAAGTTCTTCCTACCTAATTAGCAAACTCGAAGACTTAAATGGAATACCTATTTACAGAAACTCCTATAAGCTCAAGTTATCTTTTTTTTTAGGGAACTTTTCTCAAAAAACAGAACTACGCTTAAGCTATAGATTTAGCTCATAAGTCTCCTTTTTCTAAAAAGAAAAGCCTATCTTAAATTAGAAAGCTCCGATTAAGTACTCAAACTTACCAGTTTGGCTAACTCCCTTTATTAAGTAAACACCTCTTTTTTAACGATTAAAAAGACCGATCCTCTAAGCGCTACTTATTTATTAAACTCCTTAACATTAATTAACAAGAAGGATTTCTAAGGCCTCTAATTCTTATCTTTTAGGATTAGAACCTTAGAATCTCTTTAACGTACATTCCTTACTAGGGGCCTTTCTTGTAATATGGATTAATATTTTTTTCACCCTTATCCTACTAAAGAACTCTTTCGCTTTTGGGTAAAGAAGCCAGAAAGATTCTAATTATTGAATTAACTGACGTTTTATACATCTATTAAATTTAGGGAATTATTGAACTGCTAAGCTCTCTATACATATTAAGGGTTTTATCCTATTGTCGGAATACCTTAAGAACATCTGGGTTTACTCTCATAAATCTTAATTTATATCTAGCTGAATCATACACGTAAAAGGGATAATAGCATTTCCGGGCTGATATATTCAAGCTATACTTCCTGTATTCGCTCTTTATAGCATAAGAAAACATCGGGGCCTCCTTATGTAATCCTGACTATTATAGTATAAGGCAATCACTTACATAGAAGTAGATTGTTCTACTGAGTTGGAGGCTTTCTTAACCAAAAAACATTTTTGAATTGAAAGTATAACACTGGATTGTCGACTGAAATCCGAGGGTTCGAATCCGTTTAGTTCAGGGAAACCTTTTAGTTTCTATATTTACCCCGGTGGGTGACTTATTACTTACCTTTATTATTAAAACATTGATAATGATATTATGAATCTTAATATGTTTCTATGCTTGTTTAGAGCTCTGAGGTTCTAAATCGAAGATAGGGCCCGCTTTAGTAGGTGGTTGTACCTTAAGGGCTCACTTTTTATAGAAAAAGAAAACTTAAGTTAAGACTACTTCTCTTACGTTATTCATTTTGAGCTAAGCAAAAAGGGGGAAACCTTTTTTTTTCAACGGGAAGTTAGAGGCTCCATAGGTAAATTTCACAAGGCCCTCGCCTCTCATTTGAGTAATATACTCTAGAGGCTCACATTTATTAGATAAAATCTATGCGGATTAGAGTCAACTCGCTTTTTTATTATCCTAGCCACACACTTGATTAGTAGATTATATGGGCTACCCTTCAGGTCAGTACAAAGGGAGGAATTATTTACTTCAGAGTAAAATCCCAGAGTTTTTAGTTAAATTAGGTATCCCATCTTACAAATATACATTAGAGTCTTTTTCATAGGTCAAAATGACCAGAAATCCAGGAGAATCCTACACAGCCTTAATGGTATATGGGAGGGAATAGAAAGACGTTTTCCCGCTTAGAATACTATAATAAGTCAAGGCACTCCTAAAAATATCAATTGTTTTTTGTAAAGCGAATTGCTATAAAAAAAAGTTAGAATTCTTTTCTAAGAAAATCTTATTAGACCCTTTTGCATAGACTATAACTATATAAAATAAAAGGTCAAATTTCCCTTGAATTTTTTAATTCCCAAAACCGAGTTCAGTGACGGATGCCCTACATTTTGCGGATACTTCCAAACGACCCCATTTGTTGTGGATTTAAAGGGTTCCTATCCGGTCACTCCCGCATCCACCTAATCCAGCAGATTTTTTCATTTATATTTATAAGGATCCAATATAGGGTAAAAATAATAGAATCTCTGGCTTGAATTTATCCCAGAGACTAGTAAGGAAAAATGACTTTAATATAGTTTTTTACCCCCCCCCCCCCTATTTTTCAACCTTACTAAGGAATGTGTTATTCCAAAAATGTTGGTGAGGAATAGGAAACTTGATAATACTAAGGATAAAGAGCTAACAGTCAAACTAAATAAGAACTTAAACATAGGCGTTCCTTGTTGTTTCCATAAAGTAGGGGCCTAAAAAGTATGACATATCTAAGGGCATTCATATGCTAGCATACCTTTTTCGAGATGGGGGTAATTTCTTAGCTTATTCCTTTTCCTAATCTACTTTGTCCTATCTTTATTAACTAGCTTACATACTGAATATTTACTTGGTTTTTCCCTCAGAACAAAAGATTAGATCTTAGCTGGACTCTGGGAACAGCACTCCCTTCCCGTTCTTTTCTGTTAGAATAGAATCAAGCAAACTTTAAAATTGACTCAAGTATCCAGTATTCTCTGTAAATCCAAAGTAAAACTTAGTAACAATGACATTTTTCACTAGTCTAGTATATTATATTACTTTAATGACTAAAAAAATTTTACTTTTTAAAGAATTTCAAACCAACTTAACAGTATTATATACTTTGAGCAGGCTTAGGCCTTTCAAAATGGGGCGCTTTTGATCAGTTACGGGTAATTCTTTTCTCGAGATTTGCTAATAATTAAGTTAAATCACTAAAAAAGAAACCTTAAGTCAAATTTTAGTAACTCCGCAGGTTAGAACAAATGAATTTAGGGTTTATTATATAAAAAGTCCAGAAGAACTATGGGCACTATAAATAACTAGATTCTTTAGGATTTTGATTACAGTATTAAAACTTTCCAAGAATTTACTGGCTACTTATGATATGAGCAAAGCTTACTATTTAGACCAAAAAAAAAGATGAAACAGGATAAATAAAACCTTTATTTTAATAAAATAACTTGGGGATAATAAAGAAGTGACGTCTACTGCACAAATACCCTTGAGGTATTCCTAGATAAGTAAGTGCATAGCCAAAAAGTATAAAGCTCCTAAGGTAAGGGGGTTGTCCTAGGGGTTATATTAAGAAGAGTTTACAGATTAATTTATAGAAATATGGGGCTAAACTACTCAAAGTATAAAATCAGTATTTATCTAAGTAATTTAAGGAGAGTTCCCTTTTCTTTTGTTTCTGGGGTCTGCTTATACTATTGAGAAAAACCTTATTAAATAGTAGAATAAAATCTTACTAACTTCATTTATTACTGTGTAATATAGAAATCTGGATTACTAGATTGAATCCTAAAATATATTAAAGAATAGCTTTTATTGAAGGAAGACCCTTAGTACGTTGCGGAGTTTTTTGTTGCCTTCAATCTGTAGCTTTTTGAAAAGGGGGCGGGTTTTAATCACATTTAGGAGTGCCATCTCAATTTTAAGGAATTCTATATTCAATTTAAAAGTCTTAAGGAGTTTTCAGTAATCCGGGGCTGCATACTTTGTATAAGAGTAGTCGTATTTATTTAGATATTTCCGGGAATATACCCTTTATATTATAATGTAATAGTCGATTCTTGATTTAACCAAATAGAAAGAGATTTCTATATCAAGGACAAGAGTTTGAACTTACAATTTTGATTTATTCGTTTTTTGTAGATACTAAAACCCCGCTCTGCTTTGTTCCTAAAGTTATAGCAAAACATGTATATGGTTAATTATCTTCATTATGTTGCCCTATGCCCTATAAAGGATTCCTCGGTCTAAAAAACAAACCCTAGACTCCCAAATAGAATACGGATAAGTAAGAGTATTAACTGCGGGGGCGCCCTGTAAGAAAGAGTCTTCTACCCCGATTTGTGTTGGATATAATGCTAAGAGTACTTCAATTATGAGACACAAGAATCACTTACACTAGTCTAAGCTAGAGTTAAATTGTATTATCCTTGAATGCTCGGTCAACTCAATGAAAAACTGGTGGAAAATCTCATATTTGATATTTTAACCCTTTTTTAGTTAGCTGTAGTACTTTTTTAAATAGCTCAAAGGATCTGACATGACCCCTTTTTCTTGATAAACTATATTGAAACCGGTTTAAGCCCTTAGCACTTCAAAGATTTTTAGTTATAAAGTTACCGATATATGTCTTTTAACGGGTTTCGCAGACTCCGCCTGTATACTAGAGTCCTATGTACTTATATCACTGTTAAACCAAAAACAAGTTTTCCTCTTCACTTCACCGACTGAGTTCTAGTTTCGTAAGAGAACCAGCTCCTTTGGAGATAGCACTTGTATGATATTTATAATAATATGGATACCTAACTAATATGGTGTAAAGAAAGGGATTCTACATCGCTGCATTGTCCTAACGGATAATTTTTTTAAATAAAAGTCTTGATAAAAGGCATATCTTATGCAATTCTTTATAGTAGTAAATCGCAATGAAACAGTATATAAGGACTCCCCTTTTTTAGGCACAAAGTCAAGACTCCCAACTCTATTCAAAGAAATCCTGTGTGAAAGAGCTAAAAAGTAGCTTTTAGCATAACAACAAGTGCTAGTGAATTAAAAGTAGTATCCACGTTTATTAGGCGGGTAGCTTAGTGTTCTGGGTTTCCTTGCTATCATTTGATAAATAGTCATTTTTTTAGTTAAGAGAATCTAGGAAGCTTATTCGACTAGGCTTCAATTAAATACTGACTACTAGATTAGAGTTCATATGCATTACATCATTCTTTCTTTTGAGAAAGTCATTAATTATTCTAGTTTTTAAGTTTCAATTTAGTCGGTTTTTATTTTCGAAAGTAAGAAAATAAAGCACTTTTTGTGGTATAAAGGTTCAGAATCTTTCATTTGCTGCTCGTTTCGGACCTTGTTAATACTGGAATAAATAAGATTTTTTAACCGGGCTTTCTAGGAAAAACCCTGAGTTTACTCAATTTTCTTTAGAATATACCTATCTTTGGTTTAGCAAGAGTGCCTGTATCCTTATCCTGTGAAATCCCCTCCTTATTTTTATTATTTTAATAACTTCTAGTTTCATGGAGCTGGGGAGGCCTTGCTTCTTCATAACTAAATATATTAGAACTATATGCTTTAGTATATCTCTTTTTATGGATCCCCCCAAAAATCCTAGAGAGTTCAAATTTAGTAAAAAAAAGTTTCAAAAATGCTTTATTCCAGAATTGATTCTAAATAAACTCTGTCTTAGGAACTTTTACTAAACGGGCAAGGCAAAAGAATCTAGTTTATCTGAGATAAACACATAAAATCGATGTATCTGAAAAATAATTATATACTAAAACTGAAATTTCTAAAATAGAAAATACACGGGGCACTTTATCTCGGATTAAATGCAAGAAAAGGGTCCTTTTTATTTCTCTTCTTAAAGAAACCCAGGCCAACTCATCAGAGATAAAAAAGGAATTTCTCCTAAAATAGCGTAAGACCTAAAAACTGTTAACCTTCTTGTACTAAATTTAACTGTGACCGGAATTGAACCAACAGCCTTGGCGTTGATGAATCGTTGTTCTAACCTGCTTTCTGTGCCGAAAAGGGGGAACTTGAACTAATTAAGCTCTCAATCGATATAACTCTACTTATAATGCTCTTTAATATGTATTAAGGGCCTACTTTGTAGCGGAGCAAGCAGTGTTTAGTACCTAGTTTAAGATTTAAAAGGGCTCTTACACATTTCAAAATATCCCGGTTTCCTTGAAAGTATATTCATTATTTTGAATAATGGGGATAGCTTAGGGCAGTAAAACGCAAGTACTTCTAGTTAGTTACTAGAATAAGGTGTGTTAGTAAATTACAGTTTCTTTAGTTTTAATTTTAATTCAATTTGAACTTGATAAGGGGTCCCTTAGTTTAGAATCCGCTCCTTATTATATATTTAAGTCTTTAAATAGGCGAGCTTAATCACTTATTTTCTTTCGCTCGAGGCCCTTCCTTTATCGCCTTGCACAAGACTAACTAAAGCATCTGGATAAGTAAGATTAGACTTCAATAGTCACTTTCTTAAAGGAGCTCTTTTTAGTTTCTTTAACAAAGAGAAAAATTACTTCGAATCTATAAAATCTAGTAAATGAAGTCAGAATCTCTTAATCTTCTAGTCCTTCGATAATTAGAAAGGAATTTTACAAGTTAATGAAGTCTACTAACTACTAAAAAGAAGAAAGAAATATAATAGAGCTCCTAATTTAGATTTAGTTAATGCTGCGTTTCTGTAAAGCCCTTGCCTAAAAAGATAAGCTAGTAAGTAATATTACAAATAAGAATTTTCAAGGGTCTCGGTCATTACATTAAGTAAAAGGAAGATTTACAACAAGTTAAGTGAATTTGAAAGACTTATAGTTCTTAAGGTCTAGTCCCTCCTTGTCTTAGTTTAGCTGTTACATTATAAAAAGAAGATACGAACCTTATCCTTATAGATAATAGGTAAGTTCTTTTTCCCAACTGTAGCGAAGCGAAGGGAGGTTAGATAGTATACTGATAGAGCATAGATACCTTATAGCCACACCAACTGCTTATACTTTGCTTTCATACTTTTTTTATTGACTTGTCTCATACTCTTCATCTGCATACTTTTTTCATAATATCGTCTTAGCTTTACTCTGTAACCGCACCTCCATTTTCATTTGAGCCTAACTCCTATCTTGCGTCTTCTTAACCCTCAGATTCTCAGTCTGTAGCATATTTTGACTCAGAGCGATACCCTTCTTAGTAGCAACTATACCTACAACCCTAAAATTCTTAATACCTAAAACTTTTTTCGTCTTCTAGCCCAACAAAAACCCTCTTGGGAGCTGTGCCTATATACCTGCTTATAAACTAGACCCTCCTTATATTATATACCTTTATTTAAATAAATAAATAAACTAGAAATCCTTAAACAAAAAGCTACAAAATAACTAGACTTTTTCCTTTCTTTCTAATTGAAAATAATAAAAGTGCTCCTGTTTAGAACCCCCTACTTTCACCGGTTCATTCTTCCAAGAACCCGGCTCTACTAAAAGTAAAAAGATTGTCTTAATAAAGGACACGTGTGCTCCGGACTTTGTTAGAAACTTGCTCGGTAAGAATTCTATTTAAAAATTCCCCAAGCAGTGAAAAAAAAAGGGTTCTAATCTAAAAAAGAAAATGCTAAGGAATATAGAGAAAACTAGAACAACTAAAAAGGTGACAGGTTCTAATCCCGGAGCACTTTCTAAGACTAAACGATATCTCTCTATATCTCCCTTTAAGAATAATTGCCTAAATTCAAGTAAATAACAGGAAACTTTTTTAGTTTTTAGCTCTGGAATTCCCCCTTTCCCCTTGTTTGAAACTGTTGTAGAATTCTTACAACCTATCAAGTATACTCTTTTCTTTTAGTGGGCTGGCTTCCTTACATACTTACTCTACTCTATTGCCTTTAATTAACTCGAATGTAGGAACGCTTGCCGGACTCTTCTAAGGAACCCTTAAACACTTTAATAAACATCTGTAAAGTCCCCTTTTTCTTTCTGCTTGCTATAATATTTTGTAATAATCTTTTTAACCCTAAATTTCACAGAACCTTTCTTTTCTAGACAGCACTCTTTTTATTAAGACTCCCTTTCACTCTCTAGTAATCTAAGAAAACAGACCTTGTCTACCCGGGGTTTACCCTATTAAATAAGGACTCCTTACTCCGATCATAAAAAGCAAATACTCTATGTATTGCTTTAGGCACTCCAAAACTTTTCCTAATTGAAGTTTGGCCCCAATAGACTAGAATTTACAAATTCAGAACTCTTCTTTCTATCTATTTCTTTCCTTTTAAAGGATAGGCGCCACAACAAACAACAACAAGAAAAACTTTCACTTGAGTTCATTTACTTTAAAAGGGCACAGAATCCGGAAGAAAAGAATTAAAGTAATCCGTTTCCGGTAAAAGTTTCTTATCTTAGTAGGGAATAGAACACTTATAAAGAAGTAGTACAGAACAACCGGTAATCCACTTCTTCCAATAAATGAAGGAAAAACCCGAAAGAAGGCTAAAGTGTAAAAGAAATAGCTTATTACAAGAAAGGAGTACAGCAGGCTCGATTCCTTACGAGTTTTTAGTTACCTTGTTTCTTCTTTAGTTCAACATATTTCTTTTAATTTAAAGAAGGAATCTGACGTATATGTTTAGGATTGGGGGAAGTACTACAGATGGGTTAAATTCTAGGATTCGCGAGCACGCTACGGTATCAATAAATTCAAAGCGAATTTCCTTGGCAGTAGGATAGCCAGGAGTACGCTTGCTTATGAGAAAGGGCTGAAAAGCCTTCCTTACCTTAAAGGTAGAAAAAATCAAAATGAACGGAAGCAGTTACTTGAAAATTCCTGTTTTTGCAATAACTATATTGTACAAGCTAACCTCTTTTAATAAGAAGTGAGGGAAATCGGTATAGTTAGTAATTCAAGTACGTAAATAAGCTTTTCGAGTAAGAATTTTTAGTCAAAATGAGTAGAGAGGTTTTTTATATATACTAAAGACAGGGAATGTAAAATCAATTACATAGAATAGAAAAAGATAGAAAAGAATAATTTTAGTATTACTTTTGTTGCGCGTTACTGATTTAGGAACACCCTTTATATACTGCCCTTAATTCTTTAAGATCCCCCGTGAATGTGAATTTTAAAGACGGTATTTCGTTATTTTTCAAAGACTCAAAAGAATATTTATATGATTCCAAGCGAGTAAAGAAATTTCCTTATTTATATTATATAGAGTAACATGTCGAACTTTCCTTATTATTTCTCTCCTATTATTTATAGCGCTGGCAACAAGGAGAATCCCGTAATATAAGAATAAAGCTCTAAAACTCCTTTATCAGAAGTACACTAAACCGCTATCTATCCTGTTGGTTGCCAGACCCATTTCATTTAGAAGATTTTAGGTTTTCCTAAGAAAGAATACAATACAATTGCTTTTTTGGAATTAGGAGATACTGCTAAAATTCCTGCAAGATACCACGGTCCTGTTCTCTAAGATATAGATTTACCGCTTCATCTAAGGGTTAGATATTTGAAAGAGAGAGGTTTCCCTGTAAGGGTTAAGTATTGAACGTTTGGTGGGGCTGACTTGTCTATAATTACGAAGCTGGCGTAATCCGAAAATTCAACATTTTTTTAATAAACCTAGAATAATCGGGGGAAACACCCTATGCGAGGCAAGGCTTGTACCTTCAAAAACAACAGCAATACGCTAAGTTGTAGACATATCTGATCCAGTGTTTCAGAACCACTTCTAGTTAAGGCATTCTTATAACCCTTGTTTATCATTTTATTTCAGTTTAAATTGGTAAGGGTTCTACTAAGCTTAAAGAGGAAGATTACATAAAAGTGGGAAGTTTTACTTTACTTTTTTGATTTCACTTGGAGAAGTACTATAGGGATGGACATATTCTTTATGCTTTTTAGGCCCCCGTTTTTCGATTCGATATAAGAAATAATTGCTTTATTCTATTTAGTCTTTTCTGGTTTACCGTGGTAGAGCACCTCATCAAATTATTGAATGTTATAGGTTCAAATCGGCTAAGTTACATTATATTTTAAGGGTTCCCCGCTTTACCGTGTCTATGTATTAGAAAGTTTATTCTATTCAGTAAAAAGCTCTCTATTATATTCAATTTGATTTTAGATCCTAACAATTTCCTTTAGACGGGGTTAGCTGTTGGTAGCTAAAGGATTCCTGTTGTATTACAAAGCAGAAACCGGCGAGAACCTATGACCATAAAGCGAACATAAAAACTCAAAATAAAAAAAGCTTAGAATTATAATAGTTTTATACGCTTTAAGCTAAGAAGAAAGTATTCCTATATAGTCCCATAGCCTACTCCTAGAAATGAAGTTGAGTCGTACGTAGAATCCCTAAGCTACTTTATTTAAGAGTCTTTTCCTCGATAACTTTATACTTAATCAATAATTTCATTCTATATGAAAAAGCCCAAATTTCCTTTATCATGAGAAGTTTCAATTTTATACTTTCTTTATAAAGTGATTCAGCTTAAAGAGAATTAAACCGGGTTGTATACATAAGAAAGAGTGCTCTCCCCCTTTTATCTATCATAGCCAGTAAGAAAAAACTCTGTTTATTACTTTGGATGATACAGCTTGTATTCTAAGAAATATAGAGTGTCTCTATTGAGCCAAAGTCTTTTTTTTGTAAGGCCCCTACTGAAAGTTTTTAAACCCAATTCATTAACTGCACATGCATATTAACGAAAGAGCCCCTTTTCATTATGGAGTGTTCGGGCTAGGAGAAACCTTACTCTTTCTTTAGTAGGAGGCTCTGATATCAAACAGTCGGACTACAGCAATACAAGCAACTGGGAGTTACTATAGGCCCAGTTTCACACTTAGAGACTCCGGTAGTAGGTACCCCTCTAAGTCTAAAGCATTAATATAAGGATATAAAGGCAAACCTCTGCGATAATGGCTAAAGGCCGCTTTCCTCCATTTGGAAGCACTCGTTATAAAAGAAGAAGAGAGTCCTTTCCCAGCAAATACTATTGTCTGGCTAGTTAGAATGAAGTCTTAGAGGCCTTTAGCTTTCGCTATTGACTTCTTACTAAACTAAAAAAGGGATAGACTCGGGAAAGTTAAGAACTTTATGATTATGAAGTAAAAGTTAATATACTGTATTACAGCACCTTTTCCGAAAAGGACTTCAAAAGTTAGGTTGAATCCAAAGAGGGTTGCAGAATATTCATTCCTCTGAATAGTTTCTTTTGTCTGATTTTTTATACAAATTTCCAAGTGATGAACCTCTTCCGTATATACATATACGGGCACTCTCAAGACACTCCCTACAAGAACTGCTTAAACTCTCGTAATTATAATGACTTGAATACAGAAAGTTTCGTTTTTAGTAAAAGCAAAGTCTCATTGGACTCTAGCGGCATCGCCACAAGGGTCAAAAACAATGCTTATTTGAAGTATTTTCAAAAAAAAGGGATGACTTTTGCAGCTATATGAAATGGAATTTCTTGTAAAAAGGGAAAGAAATGACCCTTTACGAAGGGAAACTTGCTTTTTGGTTGTTCAGATTTTGACTTCTGTAAAATGAACAAGATAAATCTTGCCTAGAACTTACTAAAAACAAACCTCAAAATAGGATTGGGAATATGCACCCCTTTTAGTTGAAATCCTTAAGCAGAAAACTTTTTATATAACTTTTAAAACACCTCCTCTTTAGAACTAGACTCTGTATCTTGATCATAGCTTCTTTCTCTTAATACCTACACTTAATCTTAGTTAGACTCCTCTGTAGCCCTCTCTTCTTGATACCTATCTTCTTAGATACACTCTGTATCATAGCCTGTTTAAATCTTAGGGGATTTCTTCTACTTGTACTACGGGTCTTTGTCTTACGGAGCTTACTCTTCTTGCAGCTGAGAGTTATTGTATTCATTGTAGTAGTATTAGGAGTTCTGGTAAGTAGTTAAGCTAAATCCCTCTGCTCTTTGTAGCTAGACTCCAACCCTTAATATTTTACTGCCACAAGGCGGGATTCCCAGGGATACAAAAGTATGTTTCTTTTTACCTCGTTGGAGCATGTATGTCCCTTTTTAGAGTATACGTTTTTTCCAGATTCAAATAGGCAAATCAGAGTGCTTTGACAGTGGCTGGTGGTTTCCAAAGTCTTTCTTTTGAATCTGGGTTACTAGGAGAGAAGTTCCTTAAACTCTTTTTGAGTAAGCGGGTACAAGGGAAAAGTCAAAAAGAAATAGAGGGGTTAAATTTATGGCACCCCTAACAGGGCTGGCTTAAAAGCAGATACAAAAAATATCGAGCTATTACAGTTTTTTTTGTGAGTTAAAGGATTCCCGACGAGAAGAATACGGAATGTATAGAACTTTTTTGATATAGGATCCAAATAATTTCAATTTCAGTTAGAGTATACTCGCGTAGAGTAATAGTCCCACATTTTCTAAGAATAGATTTTGCCGTTTTTCTCTTATCTTAATTAAGGTCAATTTGGCGCGGGCGCGTATAAGACGACGGAGGATTTCCGGCAGCGCTTCATTATAAACGATAGTTAGAGACACGGAGAATTTAGGAACGCTAGGGCTAGCTTAGTACATAAAGGCCTTATCTACTGCTTCTATAATCTGTACTTTGTTTGTTAGTTGGGTGTTCAGGGTTTCGTATCCACATTAGTAGAAACCCTTCTCACTCGAATTTTTTTCTTTTTAGAACCTCCTAAAGTAGTATACCTGGCTAAGCATAGATAATCTATGAATAGGAATCCCTGAGGAAAGATTTTATGATAAAGCATGGCTAAAGTTATACTTATTTCTTATCACACCTGAATCTCCATTGTCCTTGACTTGTTGTGGGTTTGACTTTGTAGGCGTAAACTTAGAACTCCTCTTTCTCCAATGAAAATTCTGGCTATTATAACGTAACAGAAGCTTTTATACCAAGACCACACACCTAAACAGTTTATTATGCCCTTTCTAGAACTCCTTCGTATTCTACAGAAAAAGCCTCCCTATATTATCTAAGATGCCTTATGTATTAGGAGTCCGCTATGAGCTTCAGCAACCGTAATCAAGATAAAAAAAGGAAATCACTTAGTATAGAAGAATATTTAAGATCTACTCCATACTTATATACTGAATTCGAATTTTTAGGAGTATGAATAAAAGCTTAGATAGCTCAGTTGGTAGAGCAAAGAAAATCCTTCGGTCAGCGGTTCAAGTCCGCTTCTGAGCAGATGAGCCGACAAGCAAGAGACTCTCGACTCGAGGTGTAGCGCAGTCTGGTTAGCGCATCTGTTTTGGGTACAGAAAGCCATAGGTTCGAATCCTGTCACCTTGATTGAATATGAGATTTCTTTACTAATTCTTCAGTCCCTTTCGTCTAGCGGTTAGGACATCGTCTTTTCAAGTCGAAGATAGGGGTTCGATTCCCCTAAGGGATAACATAAACGAATTTCTTCTGGAGCTGGAGAGACTTCAATCTATCAATCAAGTATGTAATCAATAACCTATTTCACTGAGGAATGAATAGTTATATTATATTATCTAAGTGATTAAAAATGAATGCCAGCAATTTGGAACAATGTATAACAAAAACGCTACTTGTACTAAATTAAACGAGGCTCTAACCTACAAAACCCTCTTTTTGTGCGCAAGTCAACTCAACTATGGGCTAGAATTTTTATATACGTAATATACCAGAGTTCAACAAGTTATGTCTCATATGATCTCTGGAAGTTACAATTTATAAATAGGACTTTGTGAGATAGCCTTTCCAGATTGATTATAGCGAGGTCGTCCTCCTATCCTAATAAATAGAAAAAGATTAGTGAGTCATTCTTCATATAGGAATTAAGTAGACAAACTCTTTCTTTATCCAGGATTATTATTACACACCGGCAGCTATAGTAAGCGACGTAATCCATATACAGGGGCTCCAACTTAGGCAATATTTAGGGGCAACCCTTTTTTTGAAGAGTGAATGAAAGAGTTAAAAAAAAAAAGGCTCCAATTAGTTACCTACCTACGATTGATTTACTGTGTTCTATACAAAAAGGATTCTTAAGTTTTTGTTGGACAACGGGTTTTATTTTCTTTTACACCTGAAGCAAAAGAATTTCCTGAATATAGCTTTGTAATAAAATAAGTACTTAATTCACTTCAGAATAAAGGCTTGCACACACTACACTATATTTAAGGTTGCTTGAATGGGTTTGGCATCTTTTTCTCTCTATTGTAACTAGAGAAGCTCGTGTAGAAAACGGAGGTTATAGTAAATAAAGGCCGTCAGTGCGAATCCTGTGAACTCTAGCTAAATTACCGGACCTTGTATTTTTGTCTTCTTTCTTCAATATAGACTGAAGAAGTTAACAGAATTAGGAATAAGAAATAACTTAAGTAGTTACTAAATTCTTTAAGCATTCTATGGGAAACTCCGTCTGGAATGGAATGTAAGGCTTTCCTAGACAAATCCTAAGAAAAGGGGGTGGGGACTCGCTTTTTAATAGAAAGCTATGGTATATTTTAGGCTAAATGGGTGCTCCAAAAGGAATATATATTGAGAATAAGTCAAAACGTCTCTTATAAGAAACCCCTACTAAGTACTCATGCTACTCAACTTTTACAATACCTAATAAGATAAGGAAAAATCCACTGGGATAAGTTAAGTCGGGGTTGCCAGAATCCTGTAATTGGGAAGGGTTATCAAAGGAACATGGGTAGGTAAGGTATTTCGAATATCTTATTACTAAGTCAAGGGTTTTACACAATCCGATTAAAAGGTAAAATAGTTCTAGGAAAGGCAGGACTTTATCTTGTATAATTATCTATTATATTATCTTAGATTTGACTCCTTTCGAGGGGTCATTAAGGTTATTTTAGTTTGAAATTTTCAAAAGGTAAAGAAATCCGGTAGAAAGTCTTTTCTTTTATGCTCCCTATATTATTTATTGGTCTAAAAATAAGTGGGATTTCTAACGTATAATAACTTAAAAGGTAAGGAGCTTTATTGGAGTCCTGGCAGAAGTATAAGCTTGTTTTCTTTAGATTAGGCTATAACTCTTAGTGTTGAACCCTTTAATTAAGGTAATAGTTAACCCCTCTTAATTCATTAATTAAAAAAGGGCCCGACAATAAGAAATTACAATAGAGTTAGAGACCTATCTCAAAGTGGTATTCTGTTTACTAACTCTTCCTAGGACAGCTCAAGCCGCACACTTCCTTGTCAAGAGAGAACCTATAAGCACTGATTCATGTTTATTCTAAAGATTCCTGATAGAATTCAGGATTATACAAGCAAGGTTTTCTAAAAAAAAAGGCGTAAGTCCTTAGGTATTTTTTAACTTTGTGTTAAACTAGAATCTTTACTTAAAATAAGGTTAAACATTTGCCCAGCTTCGCCCTTTATTATAGAAAATGTTCCTTTAGGTACTCTGT
Organism: Pelargonium x hortorum; assembly: GCA_036897525.1. Classification (NCBI taxonomy): domain Eukaryota; kingdom Viridiplantae; phylum Streptophyta; class Magnoliopsida; order Geraniales; family Geraniaceae; genus Pelargonium; species Pelargonium x hortorum. The sequence continues at coordinate 30,397 of JAYMTJ010000063.1, forward strand.
AAGCTGTACATTTCACTCAGAAAACATTAGATTCTTATATCTTATAGTTCAACTTTAACACCTTAATAACCTTATAATTAATATAAATAAAGGAATCCTTGCAACCTTGTTAATAGTTTAGAATTACTATCTATACCCGGAGGGAGACTCAAAACAGAATAGGAAGTCCCCTTTGTACGAATAAGTAAAGTCTTTGACAAATAGAAACAAATAAAAGGAAACCTTTATCCGGGCCAGATACTGGATAGTATAAAGAAAAAAAGACAGCATTTCTGACTGAATAAGAGATGCGGGATTCATCAAGACTTTGCAACAAGCTTTTTAATCTTAGTCTTAGAAAGAAGGGACCCCATTGCAGCACTTCCTAATTTCAGGTTCGGCCTAACTTCTTTGTGTTATAACTAAACTCTCCATCTACTAAATAGAGAGAATGTATAGGAAATCTGAAGAGCTATTCTTTGTTCCCTTATTTTAGTACCCAGTAAACTTAATAAATGGAAGACTCCTACTCTTTTTACTTTTCCTACTCTTTTTACTTTTCCTACTCTTTTTACTTTATTTAAAAATAGAACCCGCTGCTCTTATTAAATGAAACTAAAGGAAAGTTTTCTACTACTCTTATCTTATTGCACTATCCGCTTACCAATTAGGAAGACCTAAGACACTTATACTAATATCTAAGTTATCTAAGTCGTAATGGAAAAGACACTAACTACTGAGATTCCTTACTTAGAATAAGGAAGGGCACAGGCTGAGCTCATACTTCTTCTAAAGAAATAAGAAATCCGATTCTATTGTTGAGTGGAAGAACTTCTTGTTAATTACCTGTCCTAAATCCTAGAGGGCCTTTGCTGTAAAACCCTAAGACTAAGTCCTATACCCTTGTTTTGGGAAAGTGTTCCTACTTGAATTCACGCTTGGCATACCAGTACTTCCTTAGACCTGATAATAACTGAGTCTATTTGTTTTAGTTTAGGGGAGTTCACAAGATTGTCTTTTTGTAGTCTTAGGAGTTCTTTTAATATCTTACCGACTCCTAAGCGAAAGAGTTGCTTATTAGTGGGATTGACCGGAATGGATGTTATGAGTTTCCTTTGTAGCGAAGATTCATACATAAAGGTATCGCACTGAAAGTGTAAGAGTGTTCCTTAGTGTTTGGTGGTATTAATAGATTGACCTACAGTTGCATATACCTATAGAATAATGAGAGCCTTTACGAGAGCTATCCCAGCTAGCAGTCTTTATTAGGGCTTCAGGTAATATACCCATAGATAACAAGTAGAAGAATAAGCTCTAACAGGCTAGAAGCTCCGTAAGACCAAAGAGGTTTTCTAATTCTTAAAGGGTACTTTCGGGATGTAATGTTCCTTACCGGATTTCTTTTATAGGTAAATGTAAATATAAGGAAATCGAGCAGTACCGGGCAAAGTAATTTGGGTTTTAGCGCGTGGAAAAGATCGTACAAAGGCTTTTTTTTGTGCTCATGGATTGCCTTTCTTTTAGGTTCTGAATATATAAATATAAATAAAGGGAATAGAAATCAAGCCAAACCTGCTCTCTGGACTGCCTAGGGGCTCGTGCAATAAAAAAAGTAACTTACAAATAGTGGAAAAAAACAGGAATATGGGAGGTCCTAACTATAATAATTCCATGCCTAGCTTAGTAAATGATAGCTCTCCTATCAGATTTATAAAGTCTCAAAAAACTTTGGTAGCCCGAAGAAGGTTCAGCTCCTAAAAATGTTGCCCGTTTTAAAATGAAAAGCAGGGAGTCCAGATCCCATAAAATGGCTGTGGTTTGTATCTTAAAACTCCAAATATGATTAAAAAGAAAGGGTTCCCTTCCCTTACTAATTAAGGATAAAAGTAAAGTTATTTTAGTTTCCATATTAAACCTCTACTAATTCAATATTAGGATAGGAGTTCCTAAAATAATAGAAGTATTCCTAGAAGATGTATAATTTTCCCAAGGTCCCTAATTAACTCATATACTCAATGTTTTAAAGAGCCTCGCTTCTAGAGATGCGGGTAGAGTAGAGAACCCCTAAAATATCCGTATTTTGACTTTCTTCCCTACTGAGTTTAGTCCTTTTTGATTGAGGGTCTGCCCGTTAATAACAAATCAAACCTCAGCCAAATATTGTGAAAATCTAAAAATAACAAAGACTTTTGGACAGAACTTGAGTATCTATTTTCATATTCTTGCAGGTGGGTTCGGATATTCTTAGTCTTAAGCGTTGTAGTTAAGTCGACTCGAACCTATGGCATTTCCCATGAATTGACTTTGCTCTATACTTGATTCGTTCTGGCTAGATCTATTTTTTCTTATATTTAAGTAATAAGCCTTATAATGAGTGCCCTAAGTATCCCCGAGAGATAGGTTTAAATAAATGCTGTATCTAGAACACTCATTGCATTGTTGCTAAAAAAAGATGTGGGCCTACGGGACTTTGGTTAACCCCCGGAGCTCCGCATGCTAATTTCTTTTTAATCCCAGGGACTTCTCTTGATACGACTAGAATGTCGTAGACCCCTTTTGACACTCTCTAGATCAACTAAAAGATAGAAGACACTCGATAAGCTGTAGTTTTCTAAAATTTCATTTACCTTAAGTATACGTATTCCCGGTCCTAATGGGATTTCCTTTTAAGATATAAGTATAAGTATAAGTAGTACCCTCTAAATGAGTCTTCCTCTGATACAAAATGCAAGCGTCTTCTGTGTGGTTGCAATATAACGAGAATGGGTCTCAGATTGAATAAGGCAATCCCTTTCCTTTTGACGTTACCTAACTTACACGAGCCATTAAGGGTAGAAGAGAGTCCTCCCCGAGCAGGACTGTGCAAGAAAAGTGAGCCTTTTTTTCTAGTCTTGTATTTTGGTGGCTCTTAATAAAGCTAAATCTCTTCTTAGGAACTTACTGGCATTTTGAAAAATAAGATTGAAATTGTGTAGACGTAACCCAAGCATTCTCCAAACTAGTAGTTAAAAGGATTTTCTATTCTATCCGAGATTTATAAGGAAATGACACAATTACATAAATCTCAGATCTAATAAAGAAGAGTTGGAGTTTAATGGGTCTGCCTTTATTATTTGCGAAACTTTAACCCGAGTGTATTCTATCTGCAGCACTTTTGTCTGTAAACTAACCATCTCGAAACCCGTTAACCTTATACTTGGAAAATAGGATATTTTATAGTAATAATAGCTTAGGAGGGGTCCTGAATCCTTTTTGTATGCCAGAAGTAATATAGTACAGGCGTAAGTTTCCTTTATATGGCGGATTTGTTTTAGGATACTCCAGCAGGAATTTCTTATTTACTTTACTTATTACAGAAAGTTTCCCTTAAAAAGACTTCTGGATTGCGCCTTTTCTGTAATGGTGGGACCCCCTTGGCGGGTGAGTTACTTTTTTATTATTTTATTATCGGCTTCTACTTTTTAATACTCAATTTCTTGACAACTATCCTAAAAGGGAAAGGCTGCGCTAAGAAAGACCTCTCCAGGCATACACATTTCGCTTAGAAGTAAAGAGTCATTCTGGTTAGTATACCCTGTACATTTTTTCTGTTACAAAAGGGATAAAATTCCTAAGCAATTAACTACAAATTGACTCTGGGCAGAGTGCTACTGGACACGGGCTTTTGTCTTAATATAATAACAGGTACTTTCATTTCAAAAAATGTTTTTTATATCGAGACTTTATAAAGAGTTTAGTAAGTAGTCTTTGTTTACTCTTTAGTCTAAGAATTTTTGTTTTGTCGCCTTCTAGGATCGGGATGGGTAAACGAAAATGACTTATTATAAAAGCAAAAGATGCATGGTGCCTGTACTTCTGAAGAGGCTTGGTTAGGAGAACTTATAGTTTAGACTAAAAAAGCTAGTGTAAGGGGATTTCGTTTATATTACTCTGTATTTGAGCTCCCGCCCGGTTCGGTTATCGAATAAGAATCCCGTATCATAAGTCAATTTATTGACTTTAACTTATTAGCTTTTGACTATGAAGAATCCATAGGATACTTCTATAATTGCCTTTTTTATTAAAAAACCGGATACAGCTCCCCTCAAACTACTTGCTTAAAGCACGAAGCTCGTCCTACTAAGTAGGAGAAAATAAACATTACAAAATGAATTAACTAGCGGAATTCCTTGTTCAGCTCTGTTTGAAAAAAAAAAAAAGATAGGGACTCCCGGTCGAGCTATAAAACCTATGCAAGTTTTGATATACCTGTACAGCCAAACGTTACTCTGTAGTTTTTGATCAATCACGAAGACATCCTATATATACAAAGCTGGAGGACTGGTAAATAAGGGATCCCCCACACTATGAATACACAAACAAGTGCCTTCTTTCTCTTTCCAATCCTGCGATAACTCCGTTTCCAAGGTGGACATCTTCATTTTACTTACAAAGTAAGTTCTACTTACTAAACTAAAGGAAGGCTTAAACCTCTTCAATTAGAATTAGAGACTTTACCATCGACTTAAAAAGATAAAGATACTAAAAAATTTTTTTTGAGCTTATACTACCCAAGTGAAGTTTTGAGTTTAAAAGACTTTGTTCGATTAGATTGATTTAACTGAAATGGAAGTTTTCCCTAAGTGTGATCCTGAGTGAAAAATAAAATATAGAATTGCATAAGTATTTCCATAAAAGTGAAAGAATACTCGTAGCTCAAATGGTCTCTATAAGTAAGTTTAGAATGCGTCTTTTGCTGTAACTAGAAATTTAGTCTTTTATAAAAAATAAGGAACACCATCCAGCTCTCTATATCCGAAAGCTCATAAGAAGAATCCTCTATGCATTAACTACTAACCAGCTTTGGAAACTCTTTCTTAAGGAAATCCTATCCATTTATTAGGGAAAAACTCCTCTCTTAACTTGCTTACTGGGAAACTTTCTATTTTTGCGTTCGATTTCAAATTTCTGTAGAAAAGGGTATAACAGAAACAAGATAGAAGGCTCCTTTTAGGATTTCCCCATATTACAGACTAGAACTAGAAAAAGTAAGTTAGTTACCTGTCTAGAAATAAGTTACCCGTTTAGATGTAGCTGGATCTAACTCGGAATTCATTAGTTTAATATTAATATTCCAAAGTACAGTCCACTAGACTAGAAAAGTTATCTATCCTTCAATTAGCTACCTCGGGAGTATAAGCTGCACCGAGGAATATGATAGCTAGTCCAGTCCTTTTCTCCAAAGAGACAAGTACAATAAGGACAAATTAATTATTTGATTACTTTACTTAATTAATTGTTATGCCTTTTCTTTCACGTTTTGTTGTTTCAAATCAAAGGGGGCTTCTCAAAATGTATAATGGATTACCCTACAAATTATTTTGTGTCATGCGTAGTAGAATCTAAGTTACTCTTTTGTAGTAAGGGCTAAATATTTAAGAATAAACCAGTGCTGTATACGGCAAAGGAATTTGAGCTACATGGAGAAGCTTTACTTTGTTAGGACTTTCCCCTCGGATAACTAAGCATAATAAGAGCGCTCGGTCACAATCCTGTTTACTCAGATTCTAATAAAAGCGAGACTTCCTTTACGATTCTGGCAGGCCACCCTAATTAATTTGCGTAAGTAGATTCCTATTCTCGATTGACTAACCAGTCCATTTTATTTTGGTGCTGTTTGCTTTGAACCTAAGACTAACCAGGGTAAAGAGCAAGTCTAAAGTTTATCTTTGCTTGGAAATTATCAAAAACTTACTACTTGATAAGGACGGAAAGAAATCTCGTACATTTCGAAGTACCCTCAATTGATTGATTGACTGGTTTACAAAGATTCTCTATATTCAGTCTCTACACTCCTTAGCTAGGTTTGGGAATTAAGAACACTAGCTTACAATACAAATTGTAGTTGAGCTTGGAGGGATCTTGATAGTATTCTAAAGCCGGAGAAATCCTGTTGGAAGAGGACTTTATTTTATACGGGGTCTCGATACTCAGAATTTAAAGCTAATCCACAAAAAAAAGGGCTGATTTATTTCAAAAGCTGGCGTAAAGGATCCGGGTAAGCTGTGGTTAGGGGAAACCCTATTGTCCAAAAGTTCTGCAGTATACTCGGCATGTTCAATATCAATAGTAGAATTCACCTCAACGCATCCTTATTTAGGAGCTTTCGATCTAGGGACTGTGACTTAATATTATAAGGGCTTCTTTGAAATATTACTTAATCGTAGATTAAGCCTTTAACACAAAGATTTGTGTGCGTATCTAGTCACAATTTATACATATTACACTACACAAAAAAGTCCCGCTCTGAATCAGGAATAGAAACTACTCTATGAAGCCAAGAGACGCAAGGAATCCAAGAGTATAGCGGCTATCCGCTCCTATAGGTTGGGGACGAGATATTGGGAAGATATCAAGTCTTTTTTTAGGTTTATTAAGAAAACCGCAAGGTTAAGTCTGAAATTTGAAGGATGCTGTCGGGTTAGTTAATAAAAAAAAGAAGTATTACCTCGTCGAACTGACAAATAAAGAGTCTGTAATAATTGTAACTGCAGGAGTCCCTGTATAGTTTTTACTAGTTACAGACAAGGTCCTATTATATCTAAAACAAAGCAAACTCGCGGAAACTTTTTTTTGACTAGCAATAATTTCTTTTTGGTTTTATACGCTATCTCGACTCTACGGAAATAACAAGAACTAATAACAGCCGTGTTCCAGCAGCATCCATATCTATTAGCTTACTACTATAACTAGGAATTCTTTATTTAAATTTGTTCTAAATTGCCTTTCGATCGAAGTAAGTTTAACCCTTATATAAATCAGAATGAATACCTTTTTTTCCCATTCACTAACTCGTCTGTTTTTTTCTATCTAAAATGCACCAATCTATTGATGAATTAATCAACTGGGAATCGCCTCAAGTTTTTGGGCTTCTCTTAGATTAGAGGAATAGACTATACTCCTACGGATATAAGCACGTCCAAGAATCTATAGAGTTTTTTCAACTTATACCTCAAATTAGAAATCTCAGACTTTCACGTATGCTCGTGGGCTAGGACAGAAAACTCAGGAGTAAAAAAAAAAAGCAGCGGCATTTGTATTTATTTGTCCTTTACTTTATGTCAATAACGTAACTGGGAAACATATAAAAGAAGAACTAACCAGTGCAACTATTTGAAGAGTTTCCTTTATATTGACAAGATATTTAGAGTCTTTCTTTATCTTATCTTTAGCAACAGGGATTTAAGAAACTAGGATAGGATACTTATTAAGTTTACTGTTTTAAATCCTCTTCTTCTTTAATTAAAAAAAAAATTTGAAAGAGCTTAATTTGTTATTTATGCTTTTTTACATACAAATCTAAGAATCTTTACAAAGTATAGCATTTTTATTACACGATTGCAATCTAAATAGAATTTCAAGTCAAGGATTTTACGGGCTTTGCGAATTTGGGTAAACTTTAATCTATTTAATAAGGGCTTTTTTGGTTAGAATTTTTTTTTGAAATATTAGTAGCTTTGGAGTTACCCTTTTTTATTACCAATATTGAGGCCCCCCTTTCGAGTCTGATTAGGTCTATAGATTTTAGCCTTTCTTTTATTGTAAACCCCAAGATTTCAACACCGTACCCTGTAATATTTTACAAGGGTTCCCCTAGGATTTCCGTACTTTTTAATTTACTTTCTTTTTAATCTAACATTTCCATTTCTAAAAGGAAGGATTTACCTTATGGGTTAACATCATATTATGTGTCTCTCCTACAAGTTTTTTTCGCAATACTTATCAGTTTGCGCAGAATAAACCGGGATTTTTATAATTAAAATTTATACACTCAAATGAAAAATGAATAAGAATATATTCAATAGAACCAAGATTACACTTTCTTTATCCAAGCGAGAAAATAAGAGAATAAATGGAAAATTTTTCTCGTTGCCTTAACTTAAATACTCTAGTATCCCTGAAATAGTAAAAGCGACCCTCATTAAGAATGCTGTATCATAGTATAACCATGCGGAGTTGTGATAGGGATATACTTGCCCAGACCCGAAACTTAATAAAAAAAGGATACTCGATAGAGAGAGTTAGTTATATATTTGGCATTTTGTAGTTTGGATTTATTCCCTAATTTCTATTTATTTCATACCACGTTACTAAAATTCGACGCATTAAACCCTAATTAATAAGAAATCTTGTTATATCCGATTTTAGTAAAAGAGGCTAGAAGCGTTTCCCTTTAATATTTTCTCTTTGTTCTAACCTAACTCTAAGATCTCTACCAAACCCTGATGCCAAAGTCGGTAATGACTAAGCTGGCACTGAATATAGAAAATCCTTTATTTTTCTTTGTCAGTCGAAACCTATAACCACTCCGACTAATGGGACTCTCAAGGAAAGCCCTTAACCTAAACACAATTGAAAAGCCCTGTCAGTAGTGCGTGCTAGTCAAGGAAGTCCCAGAAGTCAATTCATTAGCAAGGAAAGGGTTGTTTAATTAACGGATAGCTATGCTTTTCTAGTCTGGTAAATTTATTAATATAGATTCATTCTGGTATTCAATTCGGATCATCTCTGTATTTTGGTTAAAAGCATTCCAGTTTCAGGTCTAAGTTATTAACGAGGTAAATCTTTATGCGATTAAGTAATAAGTTGAGTAATAAGATAAGGGGTAATTAAAAAAAGGGTAAGCTTTTCCTTTAGTTTTCAAGCTTAAAAGCACCCAATTCTGGATCTTCAAGAGGAATTTCCCATGTATTTACTTCTGTATTTGATAGGGTTTTGCTGAGCCTTTGAGAGAGGATTTGTGTCAGCTATTCTCAAGTATGGGGATTCCTCAACCAGTATCCTGCAATTCCCTTCGTATTAACTAGTTTGTAGGCTAGGGATTACCTTTCAGAGCCTTTGACTCGGAGCTCCTTCCATTAGACATTGGTTTAGTAAAGAAGTCGAGGTTTTGCTATGAAAGAAAATCAATTGTATGACCTCTAAATTGCATTATTTCCTAGGTTTATGGACCAATGAAATCCCCTTTTTAGTGGAATGGAAGTCTTTTCTACTTCTAGAGTGTATAGATTTTAAGGAATATAATAAAGAATTAAAGTTACAAAGTCAGGTTTTTTCTTGGTGTTTGTTATTTGTAGGTCTTTTAGTGTAAATATATACTATCATATATAGCATAATGCCTTAACCTCCCAAACTTAAAAGTTTCGTCGGTAAAAAGTAAAAAGGATGTACTCAAGATTCTATTAAGTTCGTACCCTCTTTTAGTGATAGATAAGTGCATAGAGCATGAGGAATTCTCCTAAACTAAAGAGTGACTTTAGTGTTTCTAGGTGTGTTATTGAAAGTTAAGTAATAGAAAATCATTAGCGTTTATTTTCTAGTCTGTATTTTGGTTAAAGGGATATTTATTTGATTAGTAGGAGATTTTCTTCCATATCTAGAAATAGTAAAAAGGTGGTAGGCATCTAAAATAAGTTTAGGAAACCTTGCTAAAAGAAAAGGGATAAATACATAAAATTGAACTAAAAAGACGACGATCCGTGCTTGCCAGAGATGATCCTATTTTCATAGCCCTAATGGGTTAAACTATACAATTTTAATACTAGCCTTGTAATATTTGATTAAGATTAAAAGGCGTTGGTCGAAGAGATCGGACACAACAAAAAGACCTTGATCATAACGAAAACTAGGTATAGTATAATACTCTTGCAACACCTATGAATAGTAAACTGCTCATTAGTTCTTATAATTGCAACTCTATTCTAGAAGAAGTACTTAAGCATAGCAAACCAGATTTACACGTAATTAATACAATTAAACCACTTGATAGGCATCTTTTCTTTTTATCTTGTTTAGGTCTTTATTTCCTATACCCGAAGAAAATTCTCAATCTAAGACACCAAGTTTCCATTCATTATCAAGATAACAAAATGGGAGGCTTAATAAAGAGTCAGGAGACTCGTATATAATAACTAATAAAATACAAATGGGAGAGAGAATGATAACGTAATAGCATTCTTATTTGCTTGTTTCACTTTTGTTTTAAAAGCAGTATACCTCTAAATCCCCTCTTTGTACATATTTTAGGGCCGAAACAGGACGACTCGAACCCCTTCCACAATGACAAATACATTTCCTTTTTTTAGTTCTTCCATGTCATTTTTGTGTCTCCAAGCATTAGGAGAATACTCAAAACTTAATAGCTATGAACTGAACTTACTTCTCTATATTAAGTGATTTTTTGAAAAATTAACAGAATAGATAAAACCTAAAGGGGCCTTTCAAATGCACTTGCTTTTATTTACAAAAGGGGTCTTACCCGGTAGTAGAAAGATAAAGTATCAAAACTAGGAATGCTTTTTTACGGTAGGTCATTGCAAGCTCTTTCGGAGATAACAAGGCTTTACTTTTTAGTAGGGGCTTTACTGAGGGCCCTCGCAGTAATACCCTTCTTTTTTTTAAGCTGGGGGTCCTTATTAAACAACAAAATATACCAAAACAAAGTCTATAAAGATTGGGTTAATTTGAGTTCTTTTGTCTAGATATGATGACTTTAATATAGGTTTTATAGTCATTTTGATTTGATTACAAAGTGATATGGCTCTTGCTGCACCTTTTGCAAGATATGCCAAATGAAATTTAGAAGTTAGATGTTATTTCTTTTCTTACTTTAGCTAAAAGGAAATCCTGGCTTATCTATCAACAAAGCATAAGTACTCTTTTGTTATAAGCATCATAAACTTCTATATCTTAACTATCCTCCTCTTCCTGAACTCCTTGTATCCCTCTGAACTTGGTAGGAAACAGCGAGTCACCAAATTTGTTTACATTCTTGAAATAAGTGAACATCTTTGCTGCCCTTCTTGGGGATCCGGAATTAATAATTTAGTTAGTGATATTATAGATTCTTGAAATGCTATATAGTACAAAGAAAAAGCTCTTAAAGGGGGTGCCCGTTAGGGGAATCCCCATACACAATCATGAAGGAATAAAGGAACTCAGTTTTGAGAGATAGGACTTCTTTTTAGAGGGCATCTGACTTTGGCCACAAACCCCAAAAATTGACTGTTCAAAAATGAAGTATCTTAAGGATTTCAAAAGAGCTGCGAAGTAGTTAGCCTTCCTAAATCCTTTTTTATTGTAGAGAAAGAAAGGATAAGGCTTCCGTGTTTCAAGGTCCATAATCATTGTGCGTGTTAAGGGATTTTATTAATGTAATATACTAAGGAGACATGAGGAGCATTTGCTCGCTTTAGAAACCTTTTCTTTCTTGTCAGCTTGGTTAGTAGTAAATAGTTTACCTAGTTAGTCGGTTCAAAACCTAAGAGTTTCCTTAGTTGGTTGTTTTCGGTCCCGGGCTATCAAAAGATAAGAGATAAAAAAGCGAAGCTTTATCCCATTCAAAAAAGTGAGGAGTTTCTCAGTTACAGTATGGATTAATCTACTGAGAATGGGTTAACACTTAAAAAAAAAAGGCATAGCTCCTTGCGAAATCCCCATTGTTTAGATTTTTAAATAGGTTCGACTGCTGACAGGGCAGGACCAAAACGAAAGAGTTAAGTTAAGAACTGAGAAATTGAGTGTAACGAACGGGGCACCATGTCAAAGTAAGATCTCTTTTTCATGGATCTAACTATCTATAATATGGTAGCTGTTAAACACACTAGCTATGTTCTCTATCCGAACCTGGTGAAACTAAAAGACTCAGTCTGATACCCAAACACTACTCAAACTCCACTAGCAGGTCAATGGAATGCTATCTTTATATTGTAAATTCCTATTAACAGTCGAATGCCTATACCGAGTGTAAGCTGTCGATGGAGCTTTAATGCTATGGAAGGTTCTCTGAGTGGTTGGGTGTGGAATATGCTCTGTTGTTAGGTGCTGTCTGTTGGGAAGATCTGAGCTGCTAATGGTGGTCCGCATAAAACAGAGGTACACAGGTGATGGATGACTAGGCAAAAGGCAAGAGGGCTTCGCGCCTTAAAGCTAAACTAAAGTCTAGAATCCCCTATTCTAAAATTTAATCAAAGTTAGTAGTTTGTCTATATTTTTCTATGTTATTGCCAACTTATGTTTATAACGCACGTAAAAGCCCCTAATAGAGGAATCCGTTTCTTAAATATAGTATTGTTAACGCTTCCCTACTTTTCTTTTTGTACCGGGATCTCGAGAGGTTTTAGTTTTTATGAACGAGCTTTTTTCTTTTTTGTAGTTTCACTTTCACTAAAGACAGTTATAATAATAAGGGGTGTCCGTATCGGTGCTTTGTGTCTTCCCTATTTCTATAATAGTGAAAACGGTTTATACTATTTATACTAAATGCTTTGGGAGGTTGTATTCGGCCATTCCATTGACACTTAAGAATAATTTCCAGCTAGGGCCTTATTAATAGTGCTGGGTAACACAGGGAAGTAAGTCTTCGATCGATACTCGGTTGATAATAGATAAAATGTAAATACAAAAAAAAAAGTTTTGGGTTTAGCTTAGTATAGAAAAATGAGTCTGTTTATTATATAAATTAAGTACCCCCTTCTGACAGCTCAATACTTAGGGACTCAGATTTGATAAGCAATATACTTTTACAACCAAGACATTCCAAGCATCTTTTTCCTAAGCTTTTCTCTACAAGTCATATCTCTCATAAAAGACTAAAGACTAAAAAAAAGCTTCCTTTGAATTTTCTAGAGTATAAAAGTTGTACATTTATTAGAACCCTCATTTATATGGATGAAGATAAAGCAATCCTTAGGAAAGTCAAATTCATATAATATAATATCAAAGGAGCGCTCCTGTGCAAATACTTAATTTGATTAATACCTTTTCTATAATTTGGGATAACCCTTTACTACTGGAAAGTGATGTAAACTCACAAATATCTCTTGCTGTCGGGCCTCACTTAAAATCTTCGGCCGCCCGGTGTACCTCTGCCAGGAAAGTTAAGCTTTTAGAACTAAAAACACATTATCCATGTCTTGATCTAATCCCCAAAATAAGAGGAGACGGTACTTATTAGTGGAGCACCTGTGCGTGTTTAGCTCCCTATTAGTAGAGAATTTAGAATAGGAAGTATTATATTGACCTTTATCTTGTTTCAGCCCTGCGCCTATTATCAAGTATGCTATACTATAATTTATAAATATGGATTTGATATACCCGAAGAATATATAGTAGGATTTTAATCCTAGAAATAAAATAATAAACCTTGCTTGAAGATCCTTTTATGCTACTATACTATACTATACTATACTATACTATACCTGTTTCAGACGAGCTCTTTGGAATTAGAATGAAAAGAACTGTCTGACTTACACAAGATTCGCAATTCCTCAAAGGGGACTCTTTAAATTGAGCTTTTCATAACCAAATTGCAAGTGTATCTCTAAAAGAATTTCCTGTAACCTGATAGGACTGCTTGTTATAATGAAATGAAACCTTAGCACGCTTCAAAACGGTTGTTACAGCAGGCAAATCTTGAGAATTGTTAAGGAACCTTTCATTTCTTTTTCTCTTTACACATTCAGATAAGGAAAGGCAATAAAGCTGACATTGACATACGAGGCTGATTCTGCCCCACTATCCACTCTATCTTATCATTCTCCCTGATCTAGAGGACGATGATAAGGAAACTTTGTTCTATCTAGAACATATTAAAATAGAGAATTTAGTATTTCAACCCTCTCCCTTCACTTCACTTTCCCTGTGGTCACCTTGTTGAGAGCTCGGTAGTCTAAAGCTCCCGTCTTCTAGTCATTTACCAGGAATCCACTTCCTTGGTAAAACCTGCTCTCACTCCATTGGATTCGGGACTAACTTGCTAGGAAGATGCCCCATCGATAGCTATCTGTTCACTTTAGAATTAGAACATCTACACCGGCCGCATCTGAAACAAGAGCGAATATTCCCATAAGAAAGGAAATGGGGCATTCTTCCTTTTCTGGTTCACGTGCAGAACGCATTCTAACAGCTGTCAAACAAACCCAATGTCCTTCCCGCAGGGGAGTCAGTTGAATGTGGGATAACCAAAAATGCCCTTCTCTTTCATAGCAACCGATTCTAGCAGCTTAGTCTTGCAAAGATGAGGTTTACCTTAACAATGTCTTGGTTGGAGCTATGGATGGGGTATGCCTATATCTGTCTAGATGGCAATTCTGCACTAAATACAGCCCTTTCTAAAGGCAGTTCAGTTGCTTTGAGATGAGCCCACAATGCATCCATCTCACACGAACCCTATTTTATTAGTGAAGGAGCTTTCTGTCTTTCTGGGCATCGCTCTCCGTTTTTACAATAAACGTTGCCGTTGTGAAAGTGAAATGAACCACTGTAATTGAATCAGCTGCACATTCATATTCCTCGAGAAGGAAGCAGAAGACAAGGATGGATAGCACCCCGGTTTTCTGAATGCCACCTTCATTCAATAGATGTAAAACAACCTTCCAAATGGGGAACCATCATACCCGCTTTCTGTTCAAGAATCGGTAGAGGTTTTAAGGTAGACTACCGAGCTCCAGTCTCCCTAAGCGGAGTAAGCTCCCTTCTCCTTTCACTCTTCAACCTTCTCTTGATTTAGGAGTGAATACCCATAAATCTTCGCATCTACGAATAGAAAGGGTCTATTTTTCCCGCCTGTATTGCTTGTCCTGATTCTCCTAGTTCGGATGGAACCCCTGATGAGACAATAGAAGAAAGCACTACTTATTCGAAGTAATGCCAACGCTCCTCTAGGGCCTTTCATCTTTCTATCCTTCTCATCTCACATGCAAAGAATAGAATACGGTCTTTCGGAAGAGAATACGGTTCAAGCGGATAATCCGGCGTCTGCTTATCCCTCTTTGGGTGGAGATGGTGAAAGTCATCCCGCAGAAGCAGTTGGGAGAGAAACCTTGCCTGAGCTATTCTTTTAGCAGTGCTTTTTCGAAGGAAAAGGCATCTCACTTCTGACCCGCTTTGTGGGGAATTTCTTCCAATTGCCTTGTCCAAGCGAAGATGCTTCCTCTTCTGCTCTACCCACCCTTTCGTGGTAGAGCCTGAAATGCTTTCTTCCTCGCCTAGGTGTGCTGCTATTGATTGGTGCCCTATCTAGCCCGTGCTAAGGCAAAGGACTTCTCTTTCCGTAATATCTTGAATCCAAACCAAAGAGCGCCTTATTCCACAGAGACAATAGAAAAGTGGAATTTTCTAGCTATGAAAAAGCCAAAAAACAGGACTTTTGGTCGACTGAAGCCAACTAGACTGATTGCTTCGTCTTATGCTTTTGGTATCTGTCATCCTTGTTATTTGCTTTGGGACCTGTTCTACCTTCAGTTTGGGATCTTGTCTTGAGACCTTTGTTTTGGGGCCTTCTCCTTTGAATTGGCTCGCAGGAAGGAGGCCGGTATGAAACAGAATGAATTCTCACTTGCTCTCAGGCAGAAGCACTAGGAGCTATGGAATTAGGGGGCCAGATGACATTGATAGCGGAGTTTCAGTGGTAGGGTACAAGGCTTGCAGTGTGGGTCTTGGGTCCTCAACTGGTAAAAGAAAAACGCTCGTCCAGTGAGTGATCAATCCAAGGGCAAAAACAAACTAAAACTTCATTCATATTCCCGGTCAAGGAGAAGCAGTGTCAATTCGTTTATAATAGAAGACCTTTCCGCCATTCCTTCGCCTTCTCCAGGATTTGACCCTTCGCTTTCCACTGAGCTTAGGTAATCCCTGAAGCCCCTCTGGTTGCAGTGGCAGTTGCCGGCGAGTAAGACAGTGAAAGCAATGGCTAGGGATTTTCTGACTCTTTTTGACAAGGAGAGGAAGAGTTTTGGACTTTAGCTTCTCCCTGGGAGATAATAATATACGATTAGTTTCCCCAGTTCTCTTCTCTTAATCTACTGCAATTGAAAGCTATTCTCCAGTCTGTGCTAAAGATATTCCCAAGTTTGTTGGTTCTTCTTTAGAGCCAGTTCCACTCGATCCCTCTGAGCCTGTTGGAGTTGCATAGTACAGCATCTTTTCTATTTCCTTTCCTTCTCCAAGCCATCCAGCCGCGCCAATTGCTGCAGTCCTAAGGTAGCCTCTTGCAGCAAGCCAAGCAGGAGATGAAAAGAAAGCTCTTCTCTTTATTTAGAAGCAGGAGAAAGTGCAGTATAACCATATAGTAATAAAGCGCGGGATTTTATCCATGTTCGGATAAAGTTAGCTAGTTCAAGCAAGGGCAAAAGCAGCAAGATTTTCATCTGGGATAGCTGGTTCCACGGGTTCTAAAGCTCTAGAGCAAGTCAGTTTTGAAGCTATCCATATAGATCAAGGGATAATTACAGTGCTAAGTCCATCTAGTATGAGTTCATAGCAAGGAAGCCAATCTAGGCTAGGATAAGTTAGTTGATAGGTAATAGATTGCGGGTTAATAAGTTCATCCTCCTTTTTTTTTGAAGTATGCCTGTTCCTCCAGCCTTTCTATGTTCTGTGTCACCGCAGGGTAAGCGCAGGAATAGTTATTGAAAGCTGTATTAGGTGGTATATATTTTTTTTAAGCTAGGGTTTGAAAGTCTTTCATTTTAGTTATATAGCAGTAAACCCTTAGACCAAAGTCTTCTGTTTCATATATTGCCACAAGTTCTTAAAAACTCTTGGGTAAGCGAATAACTCTTATAGGAGGATACCCTTAGTTTTTTGTATAGTATAGGCTTGGCTTAGAGTTTCCCCTACTCCTTATTTTATTATGAAGTTTAAAGCTTTTTACTCACATACAGAAGTGCCGTTTTGGTCTAATTAACTCTTATACTAAACTCGAATAGGTGTACTAGTTAATTAGGAGTCTCAAAAATCTGGAGGATTAATTATCGAAGTTATAGCAACGATATACGACTAAAAGCTTTAAGAAGTGGTTAAGTAATATGACCCTTGGCCTTCGGAAGCGTCCCTATTTAGAATATTATTTGCACAAGTCTATCCCTCGGATCTACTGTTAAAAAAAAGTCTTTCTTAGTACTCCAGTATCAGATCTTACTTCGAATTTTCGTAGCTCAACTAAACTGAACCCCTTTTTTATATTAGGAAGACTATAACCTGGGGTTTTAATATTGAAGGAATAGAAGTGAGGTTTCTACAATGAAAGCCTGTTTAGGATTAGGTGCATAAGTCAAGCAAGGGAAGTCCAAAATGCGGAGCCTACAACTTTAATTGTGCTTTGTCAAAAGTCCCTTAATTCTGAGGGTAAAAGGGTTTTTTCAGTACTTCTTTATCCCAAATGTATATATACATTTTCTAGGGAAATTTCAGACTTAGGCCTTTTTTTGTAATTAAATAAATAATAAAGGAACTTGTATAACTATAGGGTTGGGAAAGGATTAAGAGGCCAAAGAGTTTCTCTTGACATTTCTTTTTTTTAGTCAACGACCGAGTTCTAGTGGATTTTCTTAACCTTTAAGTTCATGTATTTTCCCTTTTATTACCAATTAAGAAATCCCACGAAGGGGTTAATTCAGGGTTTATATGTCAACAAGGATTTCCTTCATTTACAAACAAAGGGGTCTTTGGTGTTTAGTACTAGTCTTTTGAAATATGTGTTCATTTAAGAAGACTAAACTTCTTAAAAAACTTGTAATATTTAAGATTTTTTGGGATGCTTCAAACCTATTATATCATTTACACGACTGCTCAAGGTCATTCTAGAATTTGGGGGCTTACTATTATACCTCCGTAAAATCTAGAATACCATAGGAAAAGCCTTTACTATTTAATAAGTTCTCTATTTTATTGCCCTTACCACAAGCTCATTACTTTAGCCTCGACTTCTTTTATTCCTCAACATCTTGCCGTAAACGAGAAGCTACAAATAACTATACTTCTATTCCCTGTCGTTAAGAATAACCTGGCTTATCTTTTCTTTATTAAGCCCTTAGAATTAGAAGAAAGCCTTTCCTTTTTAGGAACTTCTGGGGTTTCTACCGGGTTTTAGAGTTTTTATAGAGCACTACTTCATATGGTAATTCCTTAAATAAAGAGTGAGTCTTTTGATTCGTAAAGAGGAGAGCTTGCTTGACTTTAACAAGAGAGATTCCAGAGTGTCTTTTAGTCGTCCACAGCTTGACTTTATACAAGAGGACTAAGTCAAGATTCTCAGACAAAAGAGTAAAGTTAAAGTCTAACCAAACTGACTTCTACTAAGACTTAAAAAAAAGCGACACGTTCTAAAATGAAAACCCTATTAAGGTTACTTCAAAGGTTTCTGCTCATCACAAGCTCTATTTTAGAATTTACACACAGGAACCTAACAAAAGAGGAGGTGCTTTTGAAGGAAACTTATTTCCTAGATTGCTACGACAAAGCATAGCTTTCCAGTCGGAGTCGGGTAAAAATGTGATGTGGTGCTTGGGCAGTCTATAGATCCTCACTAAGTTGTGTTTATACGCGTAAGATTATTAAATCAATAGTTGGAAGTTAAAAAAAAACTTCAATTTCCAAGGCCCATGATATCTAAAGTCTTAGAGGAAGCTAATTTACCTACCTTTGGTTTTGTTGGCAGGAAAGTCTAGTCTAGACTCTTTGGGTTGAGGGGTTAACAGTACCCTGAAATTATGGATTGATTAAGTACTTATGTGAAAGACATAGTTAAAGTATTTCGGGCTGAAACTAGGAATCCGTCAAATGTTTTTTTGAATTTTCTCGTAGAGTGTATACAAGTAGAAGATGATTCAAAAAATCAGAGAATTCCCTCTTTGTTCAGTTGTACTTAAATACCAGTATCAACTTCTTACGGACATCCATAATTAAAGGAAGCCCCTCCTATCCTCTAGACCTATAGCAAGCAGCTAGACTAACTGTACTGTTCATAAGTTAAGGAAAGTAATTCAGAGAGTTCCATCACCCTAAGCTTGCTTAGAATCTAGACTATACTCTAAAGCTACAGCACTTCACTAGCTTTACAATTTAACCAAGAACAACTGTCAAAGCGAATACCGAATACAATCTGTTTCTGTGTTATCTATCCACTAAGTTCCGAGCAAGGAATACATTATCTGTCATCCTCTGATTGCTATATCCGCTTAGTGCGAACAAATAGAATGAGTTTCTGTCTTTACCGGTGGAGATAACTATATTCCTGGATCGTTTAGAATAAGCTACAGAATAGAACTATTATCTCCAGCTATACCACAATTTCATCAAGCTCTTCAAGGTCTAAGGGAAAGCTATTCTTCAAGACAGAAGTCGAACCTGAAGAAATAAGATAAGCAGCCGGGCTTAATTTCCAGGAACTATAAAGTCAATCTTATTCCCTAGAAAACTTAAGACCTACAGCAGCCCCGTACTTAAAGAGATCCTCCCCTAACCCTAAAAACAGCGATTTAATTAACTAAAACTTAAACCTTTTGTTTTGGTATAAGTATTAAGAAGCTAGCTTTTTATACTTTTAGTAAGGATATGACCATACTGAGATCTTTACTGTCCTGTCCTATATTTTACACCAAGAAAACTTGATTTTTTAGAGCTTGTTTGAGTACTCAAGGAAATTCTTTAACAACAGGTAAACTCATTTAGAGAGCTCTCTTTCTTGTTTAAGTTAAGTACTCAGTAAGAATTCCTAATTCAAACAAAGGTATCAGAACAAGGAAATTCAACTGATAAAGGAAGTTCAATTAAGATAAGAAAGAATAACCAGAACCAATATCTACACCTTTCTTACTAGCTTACTAGTCGGTAAAGATAATTCAATTAAATACAAGTAGCTGTCTTAAAAACATTACCAAATAAACCTTAAGGTAAGTCAATTATACAAAGAATCGAATTATTAAAAGTATATTACTAAGATTTCTCTTAAGGGAGCCATTTTGGAAGTGTCTGCCATCTATATGGGACTTGAACTCATGGTTTCGGGAGAATTCTTTGTGCCGTTTTGCCTTGAATAAAAGATGGTCAACTAATAGACAACTTCTGATCTAGGATTTCCACTTAGTAACTTCTTATTTTAAAGAGTTTTCTTTATAGAGTAATGTAATGAGTCAAAAATTTCTTCGAGAATCTCCTATTAACAGGGGATAATTTTATTAAATATTAAACCAAGTAACTACCTTTTTTAAAATTACAAATATGGGAAACCCAACCCTTTAAAACTGGTAGTAGGAATCCTCTTTATTAGGTTAGGAAAGAAATAAATGAAGTGGATAATTAGAGAATCCAGTAACTGAGTTAAGTTCTAGACTTTTCTTTAACTAGGGAAATTGTAAGTACGGGTTTTTACTGAATAGAGTTGGGAAAGAGGGGTCCTTCTTAGTCTTTCTTTACCAGAGGGAGAGGGTTAAGTCGAGGCTGTAGGCATAAGAAACAAGGTATGAAGCTTGTTAGTTTATTAAAAAAGTAAGGATTTCTAGTTGAGTTTAAAGGGATAAAAATTGTTTACGAGGTTTTCTATCTAGGAGTGCTCAATTCCTATTGTTTCACTTTCTTATGCCTTTTTACAGGAATGGGAATTCATTTCTTTATCTAAGTGATTTTTTATTCTAAAACTCTTTCTTAAAAGGAAAGTCTTAACAACAGGGATTCAATTAAATAAGGATAAGCTGTTAGGGCTCTATTCTATCTCGTACTTCTGTAAGTATCTCTTCTTGTTGTAATAGTTCTACCTCTCTCCTAAGAACAATTTAAGTCAATAAGAAGACTACTATAAGTCATAGAGTTGAAGCTCAAAGGTAAAGCTCTGAAGAAGGATAGGATATTTCAAAAGAGGAGGTGTGAAAGCTAGTTGAAGCCTGTTTTTTTTTGCTGTTGGATTTTGTGTATAGTTAACTATACCGATACTAGAATGCCCTTGGCTGCGCTTCACGTAGAGTCCTATGTACTTATTTATTAGGGATTGATTTTTTCTTGTTGGTATTGCTGCTAGTGTACGGTATGTACTATCAATCCACTCTATTTATTAACCTCCCTAACTTCGTTTTAGTGGGTAAAAAAAAATTATCCGCTATACTTTTAAGGTTCCTACTCTCCTTTTCGATAAGAGCATAGGGGAGGGCTTATCCTTAACTACTCTATACTATTACCTAGTAGATTATCTAATAAATCTAAAACAACTGCATAAGACCAAGGAACATTTACAAAGGTAAACTCTTAAAAGGGTATACTTTCTTGTTGTTGTTCTCGTTCTAGTTACAGCAAGGCAAGGGAGGTGAAGCCAAAGCCATTAATTTCCAGTAAATGTAGTCAGGTGAAACTTTGTCTTCCAATGTTGTCTTGTTTTAATATAGTAGCGTATCCTAGTCTCTATAAAAAAAAAGTATTAAAAAGTGTAACACTTGACCATGTGAACAAAGAATGTGGGTTAAATATCTCAGGGGACCTTCAAGGTAATTCTAATATAAGGATCGCCCGCTGTAAAACCTTCCCTTCCATATAGGACTTTCCTGTAGGAGCTTCCAGTTCACAATAAAGAAACGAAAAGATTCACAAAGTCTCTTATTCTACTAATTTTTGTTTCCTTTAGCAGTATTCTGTATAACAAAAAAGGGCTCCGGAGTCCGAAGCCACATATTTCTTTCTAAACTCTCTGGAATAAATGAAAGACCTATTGAATTTAGGTACTATTTTTTTGGGGGTAACTCTACTCTTAAAGAGTCAGCTCTAAGTAGGTCAAATTCCCTTGTTTTGGTAATTTATGTTAGATACTTTTAAGTTAAGGTTAGGAAGTTCCTATATATATATCTTATTATAGTTAGAGCTCGCAGGTCTAAACTTATGACAATAAAGGCTTTATTTTCTTTCACTAAGAGCGGCCATTAGCCAAGGGAAGGGACCCTAGTACATAAATAAGTAAAGTATCCTATAATTGAAGTTTTTTATCCTAATTTGAACAGAAAACGTATTTGTTAGAAATAGGGTATTGCTAGCAGGTAGTCGAGCGCTTCTAAAGAGGATAACAACCCGGTACTCTATAAAACGAAATGACTCAAACAAAGTAAAGGACCCTCATTTGTAACATATCATCTAAACTAAAAAGGACAATTAAGCACAATACTCGTGCTAATAAAACCCTCCTTGTTTTAGGAATACTGCATGTGACAAAGTCTTTAAAAGAAAGCACTTACTTGTTTAGTCTTTTTTGTTTATGTAAGGGCTACTTCCCTATAGTAATATAGTAAACTTCCTCTTGCTTAGAAATAGAAACTCGTTTTTTTTAATCCTACATTTGTTTAACTAGACTCTCTATTAGTATCTTACCTTGTATCATGCCTTTCCTCTGTATCTGCATAATACTCTCAGCTACACTGTCTTTCCTTTAAAGTATCTCTTTAGAGTATTAGATGGGAACATTATATATAGGTTTTTTTAGAGGCTTGCCAAAGAATATTGAAGCTAAAGAAAAGAGCCCTAATTTCTAGTAAGTCAATAAAGTCAATAAGAAGGTATGAAAGTCAGTTTAGTTTCTTATGTTTCAGGGTTTCCTGTTTTTCAAGTTTCTGGTCTTCCCAGTGTGATGTTGACTTTACTTTAAGCTACTCCTTACAATTCCCGCCCTCCACTAGGTTCCAGTTGGGTAGATAGATGTACTACTAATCTTCCTAAGGCTTTCCCCTAGTTAACGATAAAAGCTGGCAACTCGAGGAAGGATCCTTACCAAGTCAAACTCTAAAAGAAGGAAACTCATATCATAATTCGTAATCTATTGGTGCTCTTGTTCTATATTCATTGTTGCTGACAGTTCTAGTAGCTTTTTTTGCCCTGTTAAGAATTTTTTCTCGTCTGATCAACTGTAATTATGCCTATGTACTAACCTCTGTCTAAAAATTTTTGTATTCAAACTACTTTAGCAACCCACTTTACATACTTCATAAAATAGAAACTTCAAGACAGTACAGTACATAAGTCCGAAACCTTTCTTCGAAATTCTACGTGTACACTACCCCAGGCTGGGGCTGTCCTAAAATTTCCTTTGCATTTTGTGGCTGTGGTCTGCCCCGTTTTAGCCCGTAGTATTGCCCCTTTTTTCAAGGAACCCTTGTAAAACAAACTAAAGAAAAAGTTTTATCTGCTCTTAGGAATTCCTTTAAAAAAATTCCGCAGTGTAACATGCTGCAAATAAACAGCTCTTATTATAGAAAAAACCCATTTTTAAAAATTATCGAAGCTTTTCTTACGAGGTTTAGAATTCATTTGATGCTTGGTATAAAATGAAAATACCTGTCCTTGTTGTTCAAACCAGATGCGTATCATCAATCTGGAAAGTGCAAAAAGGGAATCATAAGGAGCGCGTTCTGTTTAACCACGACACCCTTAAAAGAGATATAACCTAGCCCTACCCTCCCATGATAAGTATGATACATTCAACATCCTTGTTCTAAGAACTGACTCCACCCTTTACTTTAGTGCCAGGCCTCTGACCTAAGTATAAGCGGGTGCTCGGTATCCTCTTCCCTGTTATACCTACCTACTACTAATTCTTGACTAATAGCCAATATTGTTACTGCTTATTACTAATAAGTTCTTTTATTTAATTTAACAGATCTCGGGTCTTCTACTCTAGACGTAGTAAGATATTTGACAGTGCTCCCATATTCATATATGGATCTTAGAACTCCAACATTATAACATTTATTTAGAATATTTAGAAAATCTTTCTGGGAAGGAAGTACTACTTATTATGGAATTCTTGGCACGAAATTGACTACTGCTGGAAATAGAAATAAAGGAAATAGTCATATCTTTTTTTCGAGCTACATCTAAAAAAAACTAAGCTTTATATAGGCTAGTAAAATAAAGAATCCTACCAGTTTCAATAGTATATAAGTTATACTATGCTATGACAAAGCGGTATTTCCTAAAACTTAAGTGCCTAAGTAGACACACCCTTGGAGGCTTTTGATATAGTAGCTGGCAAATCTCCCCTTCTAAACCTACCCGAGTTTTATGGATATAGTTAAAGGAACAAGTTCTATTTGGTCTTCTTTTCGCTTTAGCGAATAGTAAGAAAAAACTAATGTTACATAGTAAAATAAGGGGCCCTCTCTTAATAATAGGATCTTTTTTAGGGTGGGAACTTTTCTTAAAAATAAATTAATATAAGACTTTTTTTACTTCATTACTTAACCTTACGAAAACCCTTTTAGGAGACTCCTTGAAAGAGGATCCCTTACCATCGAAGTTAAAAAACTTTAAAAAGCCCTTGTTATTCAAAAGTAATATAAAAAACCCTTTCCTTAACCACCGGATTTCTTATCAACAGAGACCCCACTCAGCTTTTATAAAATCATTTATATAATAATAATAGTTTTAAGAACTTTACGTTTCTTTAATAAGAGACAAAAAACACAAGATTTTAGAAGGAAAAGAAAAGTACTCTCGGGATAAAAGCAATTTCAATATATTCTACTAATGTATAAGAGATTTCTACTAACTAGGTAAGTTTACTTACTAAAGTTGATTTATACTGAGGGCTTCCGCGTCCCTTTTTTAATCAAAAGCTAAAACGCAGAGTACTAAAAGACCTTGCAATTAGCGCCTAGTTTTGGAAAAAAGTTAGACTCCTACTAGGTCAATGGCTATGGATCCTCCTCTTTCTCTCGTGGGTATCATAGGGCTTTGGCTGCTTCTACATCGGCTAGCAGCTTTGACTGCTTCTAGAGCTTAGGCTCGGGCTCACTCTTCTGTCTGCTTTGTTTTTACTGATATATCCATACGTCCTAATCATTGGATTTAACTTATACGATTTAACTTATACTAAGTCTCATTATTTTATATAAAGCAAAAGTTTCCTGATTTCTGCTACATTTATTTATAGTGAATCTTTCCGGGTAAAACAATAAAAGACAATCTAAATAGCTTCTCCTATTAAACGTAATAAAACAAAACTGCAGTGCTCTGGTTTAATAGGATTTGAACACTGCTGCTAGAGAAACAGAATGCCTGACTGAGTTCAAGTCCTATCCTACCACAACACTTATAAGACTAATAAAAACAACTAAGAAACCTCTATAAACTATCTGAAGTTAGTTAAGACTTGTTTACCAGCAGAATACCTTTACTCGTTTCCATTAGCTACACTCAACCCTTTTCTTAGACTCTAAAAACACGTTTTTTTTCTGGCTTTCTCTTTCTTATTGCTTTTAGAACGCTTATAAACTAACATAACAGAGGGAAATCTTGATTATATTGTAGACCTTTTGACTTGCAGTCTGCAGTCAGTCTTGCAGTTTCTATTACTTCTTTAAATACAGGGGAACCGAACACTCATGAAGATTGTAACGCCACCGCCTCGAACATGAAATTCATAGGTTCTAAGAAATTGCTTTGTTCTTAGAAGTACCCAAGTAGAAGCTTGCCTTACTTTATTAAAATGAAAAACGAGCGTCCCATTGGTAATAACGGGGTTTGAACCTTTGCATGATGCTTAAAAAAACCGAAGCTTTAACGCTTGGCTATTGAGACATAATGGGTACTCTTACCTTTACTCGATACTCTGTATACTCTAAGAGATTCTTCTTTGAGGATATTGAATTCGCGTGGTCCATAAAGTATATATAATAGCACTAAAAAAAGATTCTTCTTCTATTAAAAAAGTTCCAATTAAAGCTTACCATCCTGATATACCACGTAAAAACACTTGATGGATCCCATTTTTCATATTAACTAAATGAGTTCTACTCGAAGATAGAAGAATCATTCAGTTATAATAGGAATCCTTATTTGGGGTAAGGCCTTAGGGAGTAAAAAACCGGGATCTTGTGAGTCTTGTCTTATTTGAGTAAATCAAATGAGTAAATAAGGGGGTAGTTGAACTCATGCGTAAGGTTCCTGCGATCATCGATTTTATGGCATAAGTAAATCCTAAGGTATGTAGTGATTTCGTTTTAGGTAAGTCTCACTGGACTTTCTGCGTATATTCAGGCTTATCAAAATCCTAGGTGCTTGGGGGAGCTAATAAATAAAAGAAGCTATTTTCTTCTATATCTTCCCTTCCCTTCCTTATCTATTTTCAGATATATGACTGGGCGTGGATGCTCTCTACTACAGTCAAATTTGTAATAGGTTATAAAGAGGATAATGCAGCCTAAGTAGAGCAGTGGTCTATTAATAGGAGCTTTTGCAATGTTTTCCAAAAAAAAGTCCTTACTATTCTTGTCTTGTCTTGTTTAACCTAGAACTGGAGCGCCTTATAAAGTACGAGAACTTTTTTAGGTTTTATAAAAAATTGAATATTTAGTGGTTTTTACGGATGAAAGGTTTAGGAAAGGGGCCCAGTAGAATTAATTTAATTTGAATTTGACTGCTTTTTTGGTACATAGAAATCAGATTAGGCTGAAATGCCGGTTATTTTACTTACATTTTAAGAGATTAAAGAAAGGGGTTTCCTTTATGCCAAAGTAGTTATTAAAAAAGGGAGCTCTCATACGTAAAGGGATTGGATTAAAGCTAATATCGAACTCTAAATAAATTTAGGTTGTGTCTTTGATATAAAGGTATAGGGAAGGAATATTCGATCTAATTTCAGTCAGTAGGGTACTATTTGGTGGAAATTATAAGAAGAGTGAACTCCTTTACTCGCTTGCTTTCATTAAGACAGACCATTAAGACTTAAACTCCTTCTACCGGCACAGACAGAGAGACTGCTTTCAACCGGTTCGAGCTGGTACAGAGAAGTGAGGTTCTTCCTTTACCATCAACAGCTAAGAAAGTACATGTCATTTCAGACAATTTCTTATTCATGTTGCCTCTTAGATTCATTACTTTGGCCGGCTTACAACTGTAGGACATTAGCTCTTCCTTTGCTTGCTATGTCATTAGAATCAGTAAACTGCCTCAATTAACCGGCTTCCAATCTGTTATTCTGTATTCGGTATCCTTCCAAGACATCTGTTATTCAATTCTCTGCTAGCTAACCAGCCCCCTCCTAACAAACCAAAGAAACCTACTAGAACAAGTCATTCTATAAGAACATCATTTACTGTCTACCTCAGCTCAGGTTTCAAGAATGTCAAAGCTACAAGTGTACCATAACAGAGTTTAACTCCTCTAATTTAGCAACACCTTCTTTACACCTGCTTTCCATTAAGACTTAGAACTCCTTTACGAGTTTACCGGCTTATCGGCTTAGTGCTTTACGAACAAATTGACAGGTTAGGACTCTCCATTTCCATTTCCCTCTTAAGAGAATACTAATGCAATACCATCATTTTTTTTTTCATGTCTTTAACTCCTTTGCTTGACATACTTCAGAAATAGCTCCTATTAATAGAGTTCTTTCCTAAACTCAAAATCCCAGGAATCTGTTCTCAAGAATACAATTAATAGTTGTAAGTTCCTCGTAAGGACTAGACTTTAAAAGCTAGACTGGCAAAGGGCTACCGCGCCTAGTTGACCTTCTTTAGCAGCAAACACCAAAGCCAGAAGACAAAGACAAGAGCTACACCGTCTTATCCGCTAATTGGTATCTTTCTCTATATAGGAGAAAACCTTGCTTGCAATAATTGACTTGAAAATGGCAAGAAATTGAAGTGAAAAGAAAAAAGAGGTTCTATTATAGTTTTGTATCCTGCTAAGGAGTGCCCTCATGATCGTGACGTGATATAGTACTTTCCAATTTAAGATCAAGTCCGATATAAAGATTAAAGTATACATACAGGCTCGTTTGAGCTCCTTTACTCACAATCCCAAAGCTGCCTATTAATAAGCTTTCCTTGAAGTGGAGTTTTAGAATTCCTTGTACCTAAAAGCAGAGGTTATAATGATAGCAAGCAAATCCCCGAAACCCTTACGGGACTGGCTGGAAAGTGATTCCTTTAATTAATCTGAAATAGCAAACCTGAAAACCCTTGACAAATTAGACTTTACCCGCTCAGATACCTTATTAAGCTTTAACCTAAGCCCGCAAAACTATGTATTTAGATTTAGCCTTAATATTCTCATGATAATATAAACTGGACATGTGAAAATACCCTACCTAACAAGCCCCTACTATTGTTAAACCTTGTTCAAAGAGCTTAATCCCAGCTTATAGAATGACCTTAGGACTATAAAACAGCAGCCTATTACTATGAATAATGAGCTATATTTTAGAATTAACAAGCTAGCTAGACGTACCTTGAAATCTTTCTCTTTGTACACTTGGAATTCCTGAAATCCCAAATAGTAAGGTAAGGGCTCTAGAATTAAAGTCTAGTAAATCCTTCCTTTTAGTTAGTTATTCTGGATGATAGCTAAACGAGGGATTAAGGATTATAAGCTAAAGTCAGGTTTATAGATGGACTCCTATACTCTTTTATTTCCAATCTGAGTTTATATAGAGTAGTACATAGAACTATAGAGAAACCTTTATATTAATACTTGGTAATAAGCCAAGGTATGGGTCAGTCAGTTTTTTCTTTGTAGGTACCTTGTCCAGGGTTTCCCATTTTTTTCAGGGTTAAGTACTCAATTTCCTGTAAGTAAGTGAACTCAAGTGAAAGAGGTTCCGTTTTGCTATGGGTACTGGTTCTAGTGGGATGGGATTTCTTTAACCCTAAATTTATTAGAAAAAAAAAAAAGTTTCGGTTTGTTTTTCTTCTAGTTCTAGTTGTAAGACTGTCAAGAGTTTCTTTAGGTAGCCTTAAATACTTGGAAAGTCCCACCCTACCTTTTTTAGATATATTAGTCTCCATAATAGGAATTGTAGCTTTTAAAGTTCTAAGTATTGGATGTAACTGGCCTAAATACAGGTAAGAAAGTTAGATTGAGTAGCTCTGATTTGAGTATCAAGTTTCAAGTGAAAGTCTTTATTAATTGATATTACAGGATATTTCTCTTT
Organism: Pelargonium x hortorum; assembly: GCA_036897525.1. Lineage (NCBI taxonomy): Eukaryota > Viridiplantae > Streptophyta > Magnoliopsida > Geraniales > Geraniaceae > Pelargonium > Pelargonium x hortorum. The sequence goes on from JAYMTJ010000063.1 coordinate 59,099, forward strand.
CATTTAGCCTTTTTTTAACAGGATAGGGATTTCATTTTAATAATTTAATAATGTAAGGTACCTTTCCTGGAAGTTATTCTTTAAGTAAGCTCCAGTTTAATAATTAATTAATATGGGATTTTTTTCTGTCTACCCAGGTTTTAGGATTTTCTGGGTTAAATGGTAAAGAGGTATCAAGTTAGGGCTACAACTACAGCTTCTGCAACAGGTCCGTCAACAAGGTATGATACAGAAGAGTTCATAGTCAAAGTCTAGCTCGTAAGCAAGGTATAACTCTAAGGATCTAGGAATTTCTACCTATTCTTTGACTAGATATATGGTGGGCTTAATATTTAATAATACTCTATAAAAGACTCAAATGTGTACCCTTTATTCCGGAATTAGTTAAAGCAGGTATAAGGAATTTCAAGGGAGTAGCCTATATATTTTTTTTTTATATTTTGTGGCCTTTAGTACTCTAATAAATTAATTGAAAAGGACTTGAGTTAAGGAGTTTCTTTAGAGGTTTTGGAATACATAGGATAGTCAAGACAAGTTCGACAGAATTTACTCATATGACATTTACCAAAAACTCCCTAATTTTTTTTTCTGTCAACATAAGTTAAAAACAAACGCTTTTTAAGAAATCCAAGCTCGGGTGTTTGTAACCCTAGGAAACCTATCTCCGCCTTTTATTATCAATTTGTACTTCTAAGACTCAAATCCCAGTAAACGAACTAA
>JAYMTJ010000064.1:0-59209 GCA_036897525.1 Pelargonium x hortorum
TAAGGAATTCGGGTATTTGCTTTTGAACTTTATTCTTTACTTTCATATGTCCTTATTTTCTGCTTTTAGGATTCTGGATTAAAGGGTATAGGTCTAGCTCATCATAAGACTAAGAAGAAAGCAGTTTATAGATACGGACACAGGAATGCTTTTCTTTTGTTAACTTCCCGAGCAGTGAAATAGTGAAGCACATCAAATACATAAGAGCAGAATTGCCCACTTAGTTTATTTCTCCGACAACTCGATAGAAGCGAAAGCTTGCTTACGAATTTAGAAATAGGTCAAAAGTTCCCGCTTAGTATTAGTATAACGTGAAAAGGCCCTCCTCACCAAAGTTGACTCGCCATAGATACAGAGATAAGACTTCTTCAAAAGGGTATGCTCTTGCGACATATTTATCTCTTAACCTATTTTTAGACGAGTAACTTAAAAGTCCTTGGAAAAGAAATTCTACTTTTCATAATGCGAGGACATCTTAGACTCAACCCGGTAAGGCAACGAGGAGCTTTAAGACCAACTCCTAACGAAATTTCAAAGGCTCAGAAAAAGGAAGACGAAAGAAAGAAAACAAATACAAATCTTACTATCTAGAATCTGTTTTATCGCGCGTTTAGGTACTCCGTGGGGGCTCTCCTTGAACTATTTAGCACCGGATTTTGACTATAGAATTCTTGAATCGCTTTCTAAAACTTACTTGTAAACTATTCTTCTTTATGAGAACCCCCTTCCTTATTACTTAGAAGTTGCCGCCCTAATTTTGACTGACTTCGGCGGATAGAAAGCCTGGGTTTAGACTTTACCTTAGACTACCAAGAACCCCTCCAATACAATCAAAACTGACTTACCTTATAAAAGATCTAGAGCGAAACCTCTTTTTACTTTAGTTGTAGTTGCCCGCTACTAGCTAGACTTGGGATCACCGGAATTCTTCATAAGACCTGATCTTATTCTCGCTCCAGTTTTATTTACTGAAACACGGTTCCTGAACCTTATCTCAAACAGACGGAACCTGGGAGTATAATAACACAGAAAGACACTTCTTCCTTTGTTTCTTACAGGCTGCCCCTAGATTCTAGATTCCTGACAAAGTGACTGCCTAGAGAATGCCTTTTATCTCGGATTTAGATACCAGGTACACCTATTCACAGACTATATTACACCCCATTTATATATAAGGCCTTCTTTCAATCTCTTACTTTTTATTTAAGCCTTTCTTAACCTAGTTCTTAAATCCCATTTTTTCTAAAAACTCCTAGTTTGTCCAAAGGTATTGAGTCTTAACTACTAACAAGAAGTTGAGATATAACCCTACCCTCAACAGCAAAGACTGCTTTCAAAGTAAAGAAAGGCGTGGAAGGCGAATACCTCCTCTTAAGCCCTTGAATTTCTTTGAAGCGGCTTGGTAGTGATCATATAAAGAAAGGCAGGTTCCGTAATAGGACTCATTGAATCGTTAGTTTAGCTGGATAAAACATGGATAGGCATGAGCAAGATAGTTCTTTCTCCGATGAGTTCCAATTATGGTGGTTTTGAAACGAAGAAAATACGGTTTCAATCAGACTGTGAAGTTTAGGCGCAAGCAATAAGGGAGCATTCTTACAGGCAGAAGCCCTTCGATCAAATAAAGAAGACTAAACTGGCCTTGTTGGAGTAGCTCGCCTGTTGGGATTTCTCATTCTCGAACGTAGGTTCTCCGGTCTCTGTCTCCACTGCCCAAGGCCTGTTCTATCCTCTTTCACAGTTTACCGTAACGTTGTATCATGAAGATCAATTTCCCTATATGGGGCGTGAAAGCACTATCAGTTAGTTGACTACCGAAAGAAAGTCCTACCGCTCAGTCAAAGTACGAACAACGAAGGATCTCTTTTCAGGCCAACTTTGAAGCGCATCCAGGCGTAGGAGAACGATTGAGAATAGATGGTATCATCAATGCAATGTTCAGGACCGAAGCAATTGTTTACAGCCCCTAACTGCACATTTTCAATCTCGGTCCATCCACTCTTTCTTTTTCGGAAAGCTGCCCCATTAGAATGGTTTTGAGCTCCTCAGTAAGGTTAGCTTTCTTAGACAAGGTTGATGACTATGATCTTGAGTCATTATGTGGGCAGAAAAAGGGGGTCTAACCCATAGATCAAGTTTCAAGCTCAGTTATTTGTCCTTGTCCTTGGGGAAAAAAAGAAGCTAATCACTCCGCTCTTTTCCGGTGCAGATGAAGACGGTCTCTTGAATCTGCTGGTATTGGACAGCTTTCCTTGGCAAAGATAGGCCAGAATAAAGGCAATGAAGGCTGCAGATGGAGGGAGGGAAGGATTCCTAGATGGAGCCAGAGCCAGCTGTTAGCCTTACTTCATTCGCTGAAATAAGACTTTCATTGATACTTGAACATCAGACTTCCCTAAAGAGAGAATTCGTACCATGATTAGCAGACGAGTTGAACATTTCCTTACCTTGCAAAGCTATAGCGCTAGCCAGGTCAATACCCTGTCCATCCCTAGCAGGAGCAGGAGAAGTGGGAAAAGGTGGTCTAATCAACTAGCTCTAAAGCATACTACTGGCAAGATCTTATAAAGTGATCCCAAGCGGCTTAGCTACCCGTCCTTAGTAATAGGCATGCATCCTCTTCTAAAGCAGCATTTTGCGTAACACACGGGATTCGACCTGACCTATGAGCTTCCGGGCAACATTGCGCTTTCCCTAGGCTGATAACCTGGTCAATGTTGAAGGGTAGCTCCGTCCCCTGTAGGTCTACATAAAGAATGGCAAGACGGAAAGCTACTCTTCTTACCGCTCCTTATTCAAAAGTGGGATCCTCGCTCAAAACCTAAAAGAGTGAACCTACACTCGGTTCCCATTTGTGTGAAACTCTCCGGATTTGCTTGGGATAATGAAGGTCTTGAAGCTATTGGCAGCTACCTAGGTGTCCCTTTATATGTTGACGGACCCACAGCCACCGGGTCTCGCATTTGCGTTGAAATAAACCCTTTCCTTCCTCTTCCAGATTTCATCACCATAGATACCAATGATGGAAGTTATGACCAAGCTATTGAATATGATTGGAAACCAGATCCTTGCATTCAATGCCAAACCCTTGATCACAGTCCTTCTTCCTTCCGCTCAAAAACGGGTGAAAAAAGAAAAAAAAACCTGGTTGAAGAGAGCAAGCCTCAACTCAAGAGCGAAAACCTATTTTCTATTATAAACGTGTGTGAGGAAGCATATGGTGAGATTGACACTGAACTCCCAGGCTAATTCATCAGAATCTGAACCAGGCCAAAACTTGCACTCTCAAGACTTGGTTATAGTCCCTTGCCCTGACCCCCTAGTAGCAGAACCTCCCTTGGTGCCATCGATCAAAATTTTATCTAAATTTCCATCTTATTCTGGCCCTAAAGACTAGATTGCTCCTATTATGGCTGCTTTCGCCACAGGACCTAGAGGAGCTCCCTTATAACTTGCCCTTGTTAGGTTAGGATAATATATCGAAATCTTTTAAATTGACTTTGAGGCTACCCTATAATCCGAGCACCAATAATGAAACTGAGTATATTAGAAGAACTAAGTGGTTGCCGACTTCTCATTATTAAGGGTATACCAAAAGCCGTTTAGAAAAAAACTATACCTTGCTGAACTAAGTTACCTACCTGGCATAATGAAATTCTTCTTGGTCTCGTCAAAATACTAGGACATTCCTTAAATTGAAGAGAATACTACTTTAGAAGATGAGACTATTATAGATATTCAATTAATTGCGAAGGTCAATAGCAAGTGAAATCCAACTCTAATGCACGCTGGTAGCTCTCTAACTAATTAAGGAACCCTCTTGAAAGCTAGCTATCAACTGCAACAAAGGTGTCAATAAAAGAAACCTATAAAACAAAGTGAAACACTAACTATGTTCTGTATTGCACACTACCTCTTGAGTTGTTATGTAATAGCTCTTAAGAATGAATGCTAATAACTGTTAAAATAAAATAATGCCATCCACTAAAATATCCTAACTCGCCAAAATACTACTCCCATCGAGTAATAGGTAACCTTCATCAAAAGAATCCATTGACTAAACTACACCAGCTATCGAAAGTAATCTTCATCAAGATACTGCTACCACGGACAGACAAATAGACTGCGGCTGTTGGAAATAATCATCCTGTCGACTAAACGAGTACTCCTGCGGATTGTTGTACTGCTTAGGTTGATAGCAGTTTCCTCTGTAAACTTCTTAACATGCAAACTGTACCACTTCGGCCTTTTGTAGCTTGTTTTGTTAACTCGACATTCCATTCAAAGAAAAATTGTTCTAACCAAGATCTAACTAAAAACTTCTCATATACTATTTTAACTGCTAAACTGCTAGGAATACTCAGTGACTACTCTTTATTTAAGTGATTATAAGCTTCTAGTCAATTTTCTTGATTTCCGTCTTACTCTCGCCAAGAATAAAAACATATCTACCAGAAGTCTTTAAAAAATACAATCAAAGTCCTGCTATACAGACAGTATTTGAGCTAAAGGCTGAGATATAAGCATATTAATTCATAGGTCCTCTAGAGAGAGAATAAACTAGGTCTTCTCTTTGTTTTTTCAATACAAAGATTAACTTGTGTTTACATTAGCCAAAAGTTTTTATTACTAATTGAGCTTTCCTCGTAATACATAGCAGCTATTAGAGGATATCATAATGAAGTAAATCCCTTTTCATTTTACATAGCTTGCCAATACAAGAAAGACTTTATAGCGCTGGTTCCGCAAGAGTTTTCCTATTATTTGGTCAGAGATTCTTACTAGTCCTTAGACTATTGGGTTCCTTTTTTTCCTATTGACATTAATTAAAGAGGAATCCATAAGCTATGGGGGCTGCGCCTGTATAAAAAAAGACTTAGATTGGATTTACTCTCAAGCAAAGCTTATACAACACTAATCTTTAAAACGAAAAAACTGTAGTAAAAGCAGGCGCAAATGGAAGAAATAGAGAACAAAATTCTGACGTAAGAGGTTGTTAACTCGCTATGCTACGTAAAGAGCCCTACAAAGGGTTATGTCTGACGTAGTAATTAAGTACTCATTAATCATTGAAAGTAAGTGTATATATAAGTAAATGGAAACCCCCTATTTCTTTCCTTTCCAAAAGATTATAAGATAATTAAAAGAAAGGCACTTGCTCTACCTTTTACTTACTAAATCCTAGAAAAAAGTCATACCCTGTGCTCGGTTCTATCTGAAACTTCCCCTCTACCTCTCAAACTCCTATATTCATTTACATTTATAACTTTGATTCCATTTAATAACAGAATATAAACTTGGTTTTAATCATACATTTGACAAAGCAGGGTCCTCCTATTATTGTAATGAATAGAGTTTGTTGTACTTAATACCTTCAATTTTCTTTTTTGCAAAAGTTAAGAAACGTTATTAGTTTTACGGGATACAAGAAACTTTCAAAGGCAATCCTAGGAATTTCGGAATTTCACAGGCGGGTAACACAAAGAAATCCCAGATTCTAAACTAAAACCCACTATAATATTCAACTTTTCCAGCATAGAAATGAAAGGCAGGAAACTGGGGATAGAATTGAAAAGGAGACCTTTTAGACCTTTTTACTATAATGATAAGACTTTAACCTTAGGATATTCCCGAATTAGGAGTTTCTTTATGTTTTCTACTGTTTAATAGGGATTACATTCAAATAGAACTCTCGTAGAATGAACGTTTTACATAAGGGTACAAAGTTGGCAATAAACTCGAATAGGACAAGAGCAAGTAAGACTCACATTTTATTCAACAACCTCGGTTTCAGTACAACGCTTAGGAGAGTATGGAAGCCTCCAACCATCTATACACATACCTCTTTCGAGTTAGACTTTGAGTCTAAAATTGCAAAGGAATGCACTAACAATTTCTCTATTATAGGTTACCTTTCGAATTGCACTTGCTACCAAACAAGAAAGTTTAAAAAACCGAAAAGATAGTATATCGTATACAGGATTGTTTATAAAAACTAATTTACTTCAAGTAAAGTAGGTCAAACTCTGAGAGAAACAGTTGAATATTAAGGAATAATGCTAAGGAGGATAATCGCACTTGACCTTGCACAATTCTATTTATAAATCAAAGAAAAGAGAAGTTACTAACTTTTGGGTTTAATATCGTTTTTTAGTGTATTTTTCAAATTAGAAAGGTCGTTAATCTATTCACGATACCTGATAGGGAGCTCTTAGTGAAGGATATAACTAGCGAGTAGGCTTGACCAAAAAAAGTTCCAGACAATATAAGAATTCCCAGGAGAATACTTACGTTGTTTTACTTTACTAGAGTCTTTTTCTTGATCATAGAGAGTTGGTTCATAAAAAAGACATACATTTATAATACATTTAGTATTTGGTCAAAAGTAATATAATATACTAGAGTAACTATCTCAAGAGCCTATAACTCCTTTTTGATCGGGTTCTTCCTTTTTCAGCAGTTACAAGACTTCCTTGTCGTGGAGCACTTTCCTATTTGAAACTCTAGTTGATTATGAATAAGGTTTCCTTTTTTATCCCTCAAAATAAGTGCCCCTTAATTTCGTTTTTGATAATATTAAAGCAGCTTTTACTAAAGGCTATACTATGTATTTTCTTATCGTTTTCCGTGAACCCTACAAAATCTCCTCGCTGTAGATGCCCGAAATTCCTTAGTTTTCTAATTCTAAAAACACGTATCATATACAACCTCAAATGTTAAATATACAGAACAGGAGTTTATTTAGGGTAAATTGCTATGCTTATTTAGAGAGGTAAAGTTCCCAGTAATTTATTATATCTAGAAAGGTAACTCATTGAGTAGGGCTTCCATTACAAGTGTAAATTCTCAAGCTAAGACTAATCCCTCAGAATACGGATTTCTGGAAAGTATATAGTAAACAGTATAGCGTTTACGAAAGAAACAGAGGAATAGGGAATCGCTTAATATAGAAATGAATCTAAGATCTCGCTAAAATCGAATATAAACTTCTGCACCTAGTGAAAGGGGTTATCACTTGGGTAGAGCAGATCTGAAGCAGGAATCCGTGGGTTCGAGCCCAGCCCTTATAAAGATTCTGGTGTTTTATCCATTGATACGCTGCCCCAAAAGTAACAAATCAAGAACACAATTTTAGTATTATCTTTTTTGGAAAGGGAGGATCATTTCCTTGACTATGAGTGTTAGTGGGAATGTCAGTTGGATTGCTTTGTTCTTCTTTAGTATCTCAATTTAAGACTGTATACTCGGAATCCCTTTTCAATTAGTCGAGGAAATCCCGTGTAGCAAGTCGAAATGAGATAAATTACCTATATAAACAAGAAGCATTCCTGAATTATGAGTACATTTTTAGGTACCTATTGCTAAGACGTCTTATACATGTGTTTAACTACAATACGACTTGAATCTGCGTCCTCTATCTAAGATGCCCCGCGTTCTACCGAGCTGAACTAAAAGCGCTTATCGATAACGTATTAATGGGTAAAGTACTTGTTAAGAGAAAGTAGATAAAGACTCGATTGAGATACTCTTGAATACTCTAGCTATAGCTAGAATAACTCGTAAGTCTTGTAATTATGATAGTTTGTGGATTAGGTTGAAAATGATAAAGATTCTAAAGATCTAAAGCTGAAACAAAAGGTATCCATAAAAGGACTTTAAGGCTTTTTACGAAAGCTCTGCTATTAAGTCAATTTTCTAGGATTGAAAAAGCAAGCCCCCGTATTATAGGACAGTACTCAAGGGATTCCTTTAATCTAGATGCTATGAGTCCCTAGTAAAGTAGCACCCTTATCCTAATTCTTAAGTAATTAAGCCATATTCCTGGAGCACGGAACCTTCTAAAGGACCCTTACAGAATTGGTTGAAAGCAAACTACTTCCTTAACTTACTATTTTTAGATATACTGGATCCCGGATATTTGTTTGCTCCCAAGCTTGAATGAATAAGGGGGTTCAACTAGAAACTCTAGCGGTTTAGAATAGGTAATCTAAGAAGCTGGTCACTACTTTTTTACTTGATATAATCGAGGAGATTATTCAAGATTGGGTAGACTTTAAATATGGTAATTTGATAAAATCAGCTGTCCTTCTATTCTATAAGGAGCCATGTCATAGCCATAGTTAACTATTTTGGGATCCTTTATTCCCACAAAGTTCTTACTAGGACCTACTTTGTAGCGTACCCTTTCCGTTCTTAAATAAAGATTTACTCAACCAATCTATACTTTTTTTATAAGGCACTCTTATATATACGTTCTTTTTTAGGCGCTTAAATAACCAAATTTTTAGCAGAAATAGAAATACACTCATTGCTTATTGACTTTTTGTATTTGCTTTCTTAGTCCTGTATCAGGATCCGTATATTCTAAGTCTTAGGAAGATTTTTTTATATCTATCATACTAGGACTAGGAGCTTTTTTGTTAGTCTTTGCAGCTCAACCTGTACCCGTCTAAATTTTGTCGTTATGGTTCCCTGTGATTTTTTAGTGGAGCTAATGTATTCTTCCTATTGTATAGAAGTAAGTATAGATAGGATATTCTATTAGTATTTATTAGTTAGTATAGTTAGTCATCTAAATAGATAATATAGGTGCTCTTCTTTCTAATTAGCTATGACTAGCTAGAATCTTGGGGGATTTTAGGTATTATCTTATTCTCATAAACTTTTTCGGAGTAAAGGTGTTGTAAAAGCGGATAAGATGCGTATTTACCAGGTATTCCTGACAGGGCCCTTGTCGTACTCAGGATACTATAACTGCATTATAAAGAATACTTTTCCTAGTTTTTAATATAAAATCCTGATACCTAAACTAGGGACCACCAAAGTTGTGATATAAGAACTTAATATCCTCTATTTTATCGAATACGAATTCGCTCACTAGGTTTCATTTCTTTGTGAGGGGGTACTTTATAAACTAACACTTAATTCTTGGTCTAGTGGGACTGGAGCACTTAATTTAACAAAAAACACTTTTAAATAATACCTATAATTATGTAAATCCCGTTTTTAGAATACCCTATGCCAGATAGGTGATATCCATATTCAGGATGTCTGGAAGTATTGTCAAAAGAGGCGCTTTATTAGGAAATCCGGATTCAAGTGTAAAATCCATGTCTTAAGCCGCGCACCAACAAGTCCGTCCTTTGAGTTCTATATAAGATTCCCCCTCTTGTTCGCTTAGCTTATACTATGTAAGTTTTTTATACCCTTAATTTAAGCTAGGAATACCAATTTCTTCCTACTATATTTTATTTTGTTAAACCTATCCAGGGAGATCCCGATATGTTTATCTGAGTAAAGGCGTGAGACACAGGGGTACCGCGCAATTAATACCTATAATATTTTCTTTAAGGAAATTGCCTCTAAAATATTAATCATAATCTAACCGACCGAAAAGGGTTCCATCCGTACATTACTTCATTTCAGAATGATGAGGCTAATTAAGAAAGAATTCCTAATAGAGATATTCCTAGCTTCCATGCTTTAGGAGTCAATTTTAAGAAAGTGCTTTAATCACATATAATTATATATGGGCTATCCCACTAAACCGCAGTTATGAATATCATAAATGACAGATACCGAGAAAAGACCGGGATTCACAGGACTTGAATCCATGGATTGCTTTTTTTGTAATTAATCGAATCCAGAAACTTACTCCACTCCCTAAATTTTCACCGCTTATAACTACAACTCGCACTAATTCTTGATTCATCGAACTTTGTCTTTTTTTATCTTTCGATTACCTATTATGTACTTTACACCCCGCCGACACTCTTCCTAGTGATTTTTTTAACACTGGTTGAATCGTGGGACTCCGTCTAAACTGGAAAGAATTACACGTTTGTTCTTCTTTTTGAAGTTGCAGTTATTCTTATCCTGCTCAGAAGCAAGGTACATAAGGGTGTCGAGAGCTCGTTACTGAGGAAGGAAAAGATTGGGTTAGGATATATTACTCGTTCGGTAAAACTAAAATGTGAATCCAGAGATTGCAAGGGTTCAAAGCCGGATAACCCTGAAAGGAAATTCTATTTGTCTTAGTGAAACCTTAAATAAAGTGGGTAAACAAGCATAACCTAGAATATTTCTACGATAGGCCCTGCCCCATTCATAGCTTTTCAGGTAGTTGATATGATAAACGTAAAGATGAAAATTGCAGCTGTTACTGCTTATTCTTTCTAATGAAGATAATAAAACCTACAAACAGAGTTTTGAAATTGTAAAGTAATTTACTCAAAAGTAAACCCTGAAGTTGCATCAATATTTTAGGTAAGAAATTCCCTTAGATTTAATAAGAGTTTTGCATATTTACTACTTTAGCTAACTGCTTAAAAGCGGACTAACTATTTCTGAGTATCCTAGTTTTAAGCATGCTCTTTCTAAAGTCATATATAATAAACTCCCTTTAAGAAAGAAGTAGTCTCTAATTTAATATAATACAAAAAAACCTCCTTTTTATTAACAAGTTACCAGAGTAACTAAGTAACATTTGAAAACATAAGGCAAACTCGCAGCTATGTTACCCAAAATTGATCTTCAATTGCCTAGATTTTAAATCAAAGGTCATTCTATAGAATTTCTTAAAATATGCAAAAGTATAGAACAAAATTTCAGAGACAATAAAATAAAAGTTTTCAGTAAGAACCCTAATTTAGGACAAAGAACTTTTGATAAAATCCATTTCTATTTTGTTTGATCTTAAACTATGGAAGTTGAGACGAATTGTTTGTTTAAAATGACAGGCTTCGAACCTTTGCCTTCTTCAAATTAGAGAGGCGCTATAACAACCTTGCGACATAAGGGACATAAAAGGTTTAAGAAAAAGTAAGGTTGGTCTAAAAGCTGTACGGGAATTCATAGAGTACTCCTTATCTTTGAAAACAATAGGTAACCTAGAAAGAGTTAGGATATCACATTTGTTTGTATAATGGGTGCCCTTGATTTGGAAGGGTAGCAAAAAAAGAAACGAGTCAGTAAATGAAACTACAAAGGAGCCGCGGATACCCTCTACAAAAAGTGCACTCCTTGGGCGTATGGATTAGTTGGTAGAGCATCGGACTTTTAACTGAACAGGCGTGGGTTAAAACCCTACTTTGGGAAATTCATACAAGATTAACCCCTTTTATATAGGCTAAGTCTTTAGAGGAAGGCTTTAGTAATTCAATCGCAGGTTTAGGCTGGACTTTAATAAAAAAAGGGGCCTACACAATACGATTGACTAGCTGTTTAGTATGAAAGCTTACCCATTTTCCAGTTATAAGGGGTGCCTGAGGTCGCTCTATAATATAAGTCTGGAAAGTACTGTTTATTTCCTCATTGGTTGAATCACAAGGATAAAATAGCTTAGTAAAGCCAATACTTTTTTATTGACTCTCCTCTTCTCTTCGTTTGGATTAATACAAGTTCGCTTTGTGTTCGGGTAATCCTCAATTTACGATGTTCCAGGTTCCCAAATAGTTTAGTTGCATTGAAAATGACGTAATTGCGCATCCTACTATATATGATACTAATATAAAGGATCTCTATTAGCGGCTGGATTCCCCAGCGTAACCCCGTAGGATGAGTAGAGTAGTCTTTATTTACGCGCATTTTTTGTCTTCGTTCATAAACTTACGACCATTCAGATTTAACAACCCATACTCTCAAAAAGAAGTAAATTACTAAAAAGCCCCGGTATTCCTTAAAAGAATAAGAACATCGGCTTCTTGAGTGTCTATGTTTGTTCCCTATATTTAAAGATTTTATTCCTGGAAAGAAGGGCACTAGTAAATGAAATTCCTGACTCTTCGGTTACTCGAGAAAGAAGAATTTTTTATATTATAGATCATAAAAATCTCTACTCGAATGCTGTATTCATTTTAGGAAAGTCGACAAGAAAAGTACTTGACAAAAACAGCGTGTCATAAACTGGAAATGGGGTACTCCTATATAAACGAGAGGCCCACGTGGGTGGTTTGTGAAAACAGCTTAGCTTCCTGATTATCAATTTTGATATAAAGCGCTTATAATGAATTAACAGAAGTTTCTATCTTAATAGCGGAGTCTCTATTAGATAATGTATAGAAAAATTGACCGAGGTTAGTCCAATATTTGAAAGTAAATAAATTAACCTCTATTTATAAGGGTTTCTTTTAAGGAATACACAAGCTAGTGTTAGATAGTACTAGACTAAAAGTGAAATTACGTATATAAAAAGTAGATTTCGGATTAGTTGAATTACTCTTTTTAGTATAAAATAAAGGGGGATCCTACTTTCATTAGAAGTTCAAGTTTCAAGGAAAGCAACTGAAGCGAAGACCCTATTTCATTTCTTTCTTTGTGGGTGTATAACTCAGTGGTAGGGCGCGGGGCTTTTAATCTAACGAGTGTGGGTTCAAGGGTCCTCTTGTTGATACCTGGAGTGTCCTTAGCATTCCCTAGCTACTATAATTTGGGATTTCAAAGTCTGCTAGGGTTCAGTAACAACTCTTTTTTGTACCAAAAGCTTAAGACTAGGCTACCTTTTCGCGGGATTTCCGCTAGTAGCACCAAATACTTTAAAAAGATATAGAAAGTCTAGTTATTTTCAGAGCCGGAATCCATTCAATTTCACGTATTATATTATAGGGGTCTTGTCTAAGCTTTGTATTTGCTTTCGATAGGCACCTAACCCAAGTCATTTTATAGCTCGGGGCTCCGTTCTTGTGAAGCTATTCCCGAACAGTAACGAGGCTAGCTTATTAATTTGAATTTCTTACTTTTTGAATTGATAGGGATAATAGCTTTGATCTTTCAATTTCATATAATTTTAACTTAAACTTAGCATAGTTATGCTCAAGCTCTAAACTAAAGCGGTTCCCTGACTTAAGTAAACTTCTCCTCTAAAAAGGAGTTTTATTGGACCTATAGAATTTCCCAAGTTTTTGCTCAAAAGAGTGTCTTTACTAGTATAAAATTGGAATATATTTCTAAAACACCGGATCATAAAGGAATGGGGATTAAGCAGTTCGTGGAGTGCCTTAAAACAAATGTATTGAAAAATGCTTAGTGATTTCCCTGGGTAAGGGTTTTTAGACTGAAACCTGTATAGATGCGTTGGGTGTTATCTTGTTTTCAAAGGCTGTTTTTGTACTTTTTGAGAGTACTGGGAATTAGAATTATAATATAAAAGCTCCTAGGTTTTAAGTCTTCTTTTACTCTCAAATTTTATAAAAGCTCTTCTTTTCTTTTGGTTCAGGGATCACGAAAACTTATTCAAAGGTTTACTGTTTGGGGGTTCCCTGCAAAGTCAAAAGGTCATACAACAAATTTTGAGTGAATTCTAATCTTTAAAAATGTATCTGATACTTTGTTTTATTATAAAGGGATTTTTCATATTAATTCGGTACAATAATAGCTAGAGTTTCTTGGGTCACTTCAGTTACACGGGAAGAAGTCAATCTGGGACTGTTTTACTTTAATATAAATAGAGAGTGCTCGTAGCTCTTTAGGTGCAGCAAAAAACTGAGTGGGCTTCTTTTCTAGGAGATCAAACGGGGGCTCCCCTTGCGGGTTATTTTTACAAGAATGGAGGAAGTTCCTCATTAGGTATTAAGGTTCGGGAAAAGTTATACCTGTATGAAAGAATGAATTCCTATGCGTATTAGATAAATAAAGGGCTCTTTTCTACTGAAACTAAATATTATTCTTAACATTAGGAGTGTATTCATGATATTACGCCTTAGGTGTGTTACTGACAATATTAGTACAAATATGTAATGCGCAAAGTATAAACTTAATAAACTTCGTTAATTTATATTAGTGGAAGAAAAAGAGACTCAATTCCTTGTAATTGAAATTTCTAGTAAATATTAAAAAAGTAATAAGATAATATTTTTGATATATGATAAAAATGTAGTATCTGGATTCCCTCGGTTTTTCTAATTTGGTTGGTATTCTTTTTTTTACTCTATGGTTTTTGGAATTTAGGGTTTCCAAGTACGGCAATTCAAGCAGTCTAAGTCTAGTTGAGTTTTTTAGTATTTTCAATGTACGAAACTATAGATCGCGTTTACCTAGGTGTTTTCAACTTACAAGATTTTTAGGAAAAAAGACCCTACTTTAATAACAATTTCTACTTTGATTTATCTCTGTAATACAACTAGGGTTTACCTAAATCTGAAAACTTGTAATTACCCAATTCAATTCCCTTGATCTAAAAGACTTGCACTGAATCTTACTAATACCTAAAAACTAAGGACTTTCTATTGTAAAAAATCTATATCTATCTGACTCAAAAGCGGAGAGGAAAAACCCATCTTTCTTTTGAATTTAGTTTTGTTACAGATCTTGCTATTTTGCCTTTGCATTTTGGGATTTCAGGAAAGTCAGTTTGTGCTTTTAGGGGTCTTTAATTACAAGGTGTAAAATAAGGAATTCCTTAAACTAGAATATATCGAATCAAAAAGAGTCTAAATCAGGGCTTACCTGAAGAATTTGGGTATATTTTTCTAGATAAAGACTCTAGTTAAAAGGTGTTACTTTTTTTGTTGAGTCATTTCGGACCTATATACTTAGAAAAAAGATCTAGTAGCATTACAATAAGGAGCTGTAGTCTAGATTTTGATTAGGCTTGGTAGGGGGCCCGGTGGGCTAGCTACTACAAATGAAAGAGAAAAAGGTTCCTTGTAAACGGTTAGCGCGCCTAAACGAGCTTCTTGCTGTAAAAACCATATCTAACTAGTACTTTACGGAAATAAAAAGGGTTCTTTTTCAGAGGCAAAAGCAAGTCAGCTCCTTAGCTTAAGCTCAATGGAATCCCTCCTAAACTGGATCTACCCAAGAATTTCTATTCAATCAATCTCATTTTTCGAGTATTGTTGAGTGAGATAAATTGAGTATTCCAATTATCAAGGAACCCCGTTGTATTATATGTATAAAGAAAAAACTCTTCTGCTTAGTTTATGCTAATGTAGTAGACTTAGCACCTAACTGAAAATCCATAGGAAATGGGAGTATGAAAAGTAAACTCATGTCCTTTATTTACCATTTTACTACATGGGACTTAATTAAGTACAATTAGGAATCTAGGTTTTACGAGCGGGTATAGTGCTTTATTTGACAGCCAACAATTGCTTATGGACTTCCGTTCTCTATCTATCTCTACACTTATTTTATTCAGAGATACAACACTTTTTCTACCTTTCCCTGCTGTCTTAGTCTTCTTTAGAGCTATACTCACTATCTTAATCCTAGGAGCTAGAATACCGGAACTCTTAAGGGAGATACCAGTCTTTTTACTTGACTGCAGCAGCATCGCGAAGCGAGGTAATTGCTTTGTAGTAGTTATAAATATACCGACTTACACTATATAGCCAGCGTCTACAACTTACTTTGTTTCATACTTTTTTTTTCATCATCACACTTAGACTCTGTGCTCGAGCTTTTTATATAGGGCACGCAAGCTTTTTGCGATTGTATCCTTATCCTTTGTTATATACTAGTACTATAGACTACTTTTTTGTCAATCACAGATTACCTCCGGGTTCCAAATCATGAACCCCCATACTAAAGGTCGGTTCTACTTTATAATATGAATACTTCTTTTTAGAGTGTTAAGCAAAGCAAGGCTTTTCAACCTAGTAAGTAGGGGATTTCTGGAGATGGCCGCCCAGGTCTTATAAATGAAGCCTTTTTCTTATATTTGTAATCTAAATACGTACTTTTGTGCTGTAGAAGAGAGGAGTTGAAAGCTTCTTTGCTCGGCGAAAGACTGCTAACGTACCCTGTTGTAATAGGCATTACATATTTTAGCGCTTTAAGGATATTCAATATTTAAACAGGATTCTTAGTTTTTATACTGAATTTGTCAAAAAGGGTACCCGGAAAAGTACAAAAAGCATTAACTATCGGCTTAGCCCTTAAGTTATCTTTTATATTTGCTACACGAGTCTGAAAACTAGACCTACTTGATTTTAAAGTACTTATATGAACTTTGTCTAGTAGGACCCATTTGAATAGAGTTATCAGAATCACTATTCAAATTCTTTGATTAGTAAAGTAACCTCAATACTACACTTTGATTTGTTTTACAGAGCTCGCTTCAACCGAAACTCACATTATTCTGTACCCGTAATTTGTAGAGCTAGTACCGACTTACTAAAAGGAGATTCCTGGACTGTTGTAAACTAGGATATCATGTATACGCAGGAGCACACGATAAAACAAACCTATAAGAAGGCTTTCTTTCGCCTGGAATTTTACCATCTTTGTAAGTAGTTTTCTATTAAGTAGGTGCTTATTAAAGAGGTACTAGTTTTTCAAAATTACAAATAAAAAAAATCACAATTTGGAAAAGAAGGAGCGCTTCTTCTCTTAAAAGCCCGCTTTGACAGGATTTGAACCAACAACATTCAATAGCTTTACGGGATGCTCTACCGCTTGGGATTTTAGGGGGAGTATTAAGCCTTTGAAAGCGTGAGTTAGTTCCCTATGGCTAGCGGCTGGGTATAATATATGTCAATTTTTTAGTAAGGAAGGCTTGGTAGGAACTTATAAGCGTAGATCGACCAAACTAAGTAAAGGGTTTTTATCTAATTTCAGGATCAAGGAAAACTGTAGATAGAGATGAGCGCTTTAGAAAGATGGGATCGAACCGGGGTCCTCTATATTTGTAGTATCTCATCAATTCCGGAATTCTAGCTGTAATCCAAAGTCTGGGTCATATAATTAAAATAATAAAGTTAAGATTTAGCTCAATTATTTAGTGTTAAGGGGTGCAAGAAAGGATTTCCTTTTTTTGAATCCGATACACTCTTAGACTGTCATTCTAGGGTATACGGGTTTAAGTAAAGTGGGCAAGACGGAGATTAATATTTACCTTTATTTAGTAAGCTCCCCCTCTTTCTATTCTAGCGTTAACTAGGGATAATGAGGAGCACCTATTTTATATCACACAACTTTGAAGTAAATAATCCTTCTGTTTTTTTATAAATAGGTTTCATTTCCCAAGCCTGTTTCTTAGATAGAGACTTGTTCTATCCATTTCAGATAAAAGAAAGGAGTGATATTCAGGCAAGTCGTTCTATAAACTAAAAGTGGGGATTCCCATGCAAAGTAAAAAAAAAGGAAATAACAAAAAGCTTCAAATCCCCGCATTTAGGCTTCGGATTTAACAAATGAGTTAGCTACTTGGCTTTCCAAAGAATCAATTCCCAGTTGTTTATCGTTCCGGTTTTAATTCATAAAGAGGAAGCCCGGGGAAGTCCTTAATTTGTGTTTCCGTGTTCTAAAGAAATGAAATGGGATAAAGAACCTCAAAAACAGGGAAGTTGCAATCTACTGATTTAAAAATAATGGATTCTATAAACTTCGCTTAAGACAAATAGCTAATTGCATGGAAGGAGCTTAACAAGGCCGAATGAATGATATATTACTTAGTCGTACCAACTCAACAGGAGTGGAGTTCCCATAAAAGAGATTGCGCTTGCGTTATCATGTGTACTAGAGAACCCCCTGTTAAAAGAGGGCCTCTTACTCTATAGGAATTCCTTATCCTCAGCGTTTTCAAAAAAAATATTTACTTAAAATAGTAATATTGGTCAATAACTTCTCATTTGGCTTTAAGGGCATCTTGAATATATGTTTCCTTAGAGTTCCTTAAATTCAATTTATAGAAAAATCTTAGGAAGCTTCATAATTATAGGAATCCTTGGACTCTAATTTATTAGAACCTGTTAGGTAATAATCAACCCTGAGAGGTGTACAATATACTGGTATTACCCAAGATTAAAACTGGATTTTATATCTTACACTACTAAAATAAAAACCATCTTGTTCGGGTATGTCTTACTGGTATGAGGTAACTCTTGTAAAAAATTTACGGGAGTCTTGATTTGACACCCATTTGCTTGAGTTAATCTGGAGTCTTAGACCTCGAACGTGAGTAGAAGTTTTTATGACAGGATCTTAGAAATATTTAAACTTCTTCTATAATTTTATTGCCTACCTTTTTGCAAGAGGCCCCATGTTAGTCGAGTTTTGTGCTCTTCTAGTACTGACTCATTTTATCCCGCTTAAATAGGGGAACTCTTTAGTATAGTATCCCGGAAAAGCTCTTTCAAATTATTAGTTTCTACTTATTTCTGTTACTTATATAGTCTTGCATGTTTGCCTTTCTGTTGCTAGCTATTTTTGGAAATCTATTTCATTAGTTCTATAACACAAATAAAAGAGCACAGGGTTACCTAAGTTAGGATACTTTTGGAGGTATATCAGAGCCGGAGTTAGAATAAATATAGAAAAGTACCAAGTTCTTGTAATTCATTTGGGCTAGTGCCTTGTTTCAGGATTTCCCTTATATTATTTATAAGCAATTCGCCTTGGTTAAAGTCGGGTAAGGAGTTTTTAGATGGGCAAATAAATCAGTACCCTGAGAAAGTTCAAGCTTTGTCTTAATACAGTGTAGTCGTATGTCTTAGCTTTTGCTTTTGTTTGAGTATAAGTAATTAAAAGTAAATGAACAAGTATAAAATGAATTTCTTAAAAAGAGAGATTCGCAAAAAAACCGTTTGTTTGCTTGTAGAAGTTATTCTGATTAGTGTAAACATGCTTTTTTTACCCTTGTTTGGGGTCATTGAAACGCGGAAAAGAAAGTGCTTTTTTTGCTCTACTACAATTCTTTTCTATTAAACTTTAATACATGAATTGAATCTTTTTCTATTCTATTTGGACTCCCCTTAACGGAATGAAATTCAAAAGCTAGCTCAAAGTCTACGAATCCTGAATTTAGAGTACTAACTTTTCAAGTTACTCGCTAAAGCTTTTTTTCTTGAATTTAATACTTCCCAAAGAGCGGTAACCCCTGGACAATGAAATTCTGGGGGAGTCGGGTTACTGAACGGTTTAACACCTATTTAGTTGTACAAATCCTTTTCAAGGTCCTTCTTAGCCTCTAGTTATTGAAGTGAAGTATTAACAGCTCGGTTTTTTTAATATTAAATGGGCGGTGGAGGAAGTAGTTACAACTTAGTAGAGACCCACCTTTCAAAAAGAGATTTAGGAAAGGCTGCATAATCGTCGGGGTGACATACAAGATAAAGTACTTGAGGAGTTGAAAATGGAATATGCAGTATATTCTCCCTTAAAAGTTGAAAATGTAAGTTTACCCTCTCCTCTTGTGAGGTCAGAGCTGTAATATATAAATAGAAATTCAAAACCGTGGTCGAGGAGCTAATGCATTAAAGTTGTTAAACTTTTGAGAGAGGATAGTGCCTGAGCTAAGATAGGGAAATCTCATGCTTGTGTAGAGTCATAAGTAACTGAGGAGTGTAAGTGGGGCTTTTGTAGTTAGGCTAAATCTATCCGGTTAAAATAACCTGAAGTACTTCGGGAATATAAAATTAAGGTGTCCCTTTTGTGCCAATTCCGGAGGAAAATGACCTGATAGCGCTCTCTGTTTTCAGGTATATAGTAGGGTTTTCAAAATGAAAGTGCCTGTGGCTTGTAACAAAAAAAGAAAATAGTTAAGACGCTCTGATTCCATGGACTCTTGTAGCTGGTTTTGAAATAAACTTCCTTTGAATCTCGCGCAAACCCTATAGTAGGGCTTTTAAGCACCCAGTATAACTTCAATATTGTAAGAGAGAAAAAAAGCCTCTCTATCTGTTCTATCTGTAAAGGCAACTAAACTCTCAAATTTTCATATACAGATTCGGGATGAAATCTCTAGAATTCCTTAATTTGATACTCATAACTATCTAAGGTCTCTTTTTATTGATAAAAGCATAAAACGGGTCAAAATACCCTTAACAATATTATACTATAAAGATCCTATTCTATACCTACCATTTGAAGAAGAACACCCAACTCCAACCTAACTGACATGTCCTAAACCCTACTTATATCCTCATTGAAAGCTATCAATATAAAAAGGTACTCTGATCATAATCATGATCAGTACTTTCTATTTCTTAATTATTAAGGTATCTCAACTTAAGATTAAGATAGCTGCAATACATTAGGAGCGGGTTAACAAGCAATAAGACAGGCCCTTGCTTCTCTCTCCTCTAATCCTACGAAGTCTCTCCTACTCTTACTGACTGGGTTCCTTCTTTCTGATGCTTTTTTTTTTTAATTTTAAACTAACGGTCGCGGGTTCAAACCCTACTATACCTAGTATTACCGTACGCTAGACGTTCTTAGTAACAAAGTATGAAAGTAAGGTTATCCTATGAGCAGCACTTATCCTTTTCAAAGATATACATAGCAGCAAGGACCCTCTAATAAGCATCTCACAAGGGTAGTGGCTAAGCTTAAATTTAAAAATTCCTTGCATTTTTTTAGTCTGAGTGGGAGATTTCTAATTACTGAACTATCCCTTGTAGGGTAGGCTGTCATGTAGTAAATTGGTGCACTAGGTTTGTTTATACATACTCTGCTTTTTAAGGGCCCTACTAGACCTCCATTTACAATAGGAAGTACTTTAAAAATCAAAAGTAAGAATAAGAACTAGAATCCTATGAATTCTCAAAAACTACCTTAGCACAAATTCTAAAAGAATCACTTAAATGGAGAATCATTTTGTAGTTTGATACAAATATTTAGCGAGGAAGTCAGTCACAGGCAGTTGGGGTTTTCATAAATTTCAAAAAACATAGTAGAATCGGAAAGTAAGCGCTACTACGGGTTTGGATCGTAGCGTTTTAGAAGTCCTTCGCGTTGGTTGCAGGAATATACATTGAATAATATTACTAGGATATACAACGACTTTTATAAGATTATATATAATCTTTTTTGCAAACGTTTTTAACCGCTATCACGGGAATTTTAAAGCCCTTAAATCTATCCAACTAAGCTCTCTGAGCGAGTATATCTATAAAAGGAACTCTTCCACTGGGCTAGCCAATCATCTTATCTGTAAGTGATTCAATTTCCCCTTGTCTAAATACCAAACAGGAAATTGCAATACATTTGAAAAGTTACATTTGCTTCAAAGGAATCCATTATAGAAACTTTCGGGAGTCTTCTCGATACATCTAGCTACTCCTATCGACCGAACTGAAACCTTGGATTGGAGCTTCCTTATCAAGTTAACAACAACAGCTAAAAAGAAATTCCGCAAAACCCTAAAAAACAGAAAAGCTATAATTACTATAATTTAACTCTAGTTTCTAATACATATTGCTATAATGACTACAAGATTTCCTAGCTACAATACCAACTCTAACAAGAAAACAGCTATCTTTCTGGGTGCTCTTACAACTCCTTCTTGTAAGTATCTCTTTCTTCTCTAACTCCTAATAAAAAGAAAGAAAAAGTATAGCTGGTAACAAAGGTCTAAAAAAGAATAAGAATTTAGGCCATTAAGTAAAAAACAAGTTAAAAGATGTTAGTTAAAGAATTTCGGTAAGGAAGTCCAAGCCAAAGGTAATTCTTGTTTCTAGTGGGTTGTCATTGTGTAAGGTGTTCCGTTTAAAGTACTATTAAGCGTTAACCTTCCTCTGTAGGACTTCGCGCAAAAAGGATATACTATTAATCTTTCTAGGATTCTAACCTCCTTAACGATAAAGTAAATCTTAGTTTGGAGTGTTGAACTTAGTCCTGATTTGATTAACAGCCAACTGCTTTAGAACTTCTTGAAAAGTTCTACTACACTAACTATGAATTGTTCCGAATCCTGTTTGTTATACTTTCTCGAAGTAGTGCTTGAGTTTCATGTAAGTAACGATAGGAATCCGTCGGATAATAGGGGCATAACCCATACCTAGCTGAATATTAAACTAGAACTCTTGGTTCTTGGAATTTGCTTATCCGAAAACTAAACTATACTGTAAATCTTTTAAAATATAGCATACAAGCCTTCCGTAATTAATAAATTACTTTTCCTTTGTTTATCAATAAGGGTCTTATCCATATTCTTTAAAACTAATTATCTCCACTAAGACTAATGAATTCTTATCTTTTATATATAATACAACGTAGTAAATGGTAATCCGTGCCCTTCCTTCTTCTACCGGCGAAATTAAGATACTCCTAAAGTAAAGATCAGATTAAAACCTCCAAATCGAAGTTTTGCGGATTCGTGCTCTGCCCACAAGCATTTCTCGATTTCGCAACTAGAGCCCTAGTTAGAAGATAATATACAAATAGAATGCTTTTGAGCTGTTATAGACTTAGTTACTAGACTCTAATATACTACAAAAAACTAGGAATTCTTGCGATATATAATGAGAAATATCTAAGAAGTGTATACTCCATTTAGAGCTCCTTTAGAATAATAAAGAACCTTGTCAAGTATTTTAAGCTTTGTAAGTACTTTATACATATAAGCAGGAATCGAAGGTAATAAATAAGAGGTTTCTCCTTTCCTTCTTAATAACAAAAAAAAAATGTAATGGAATTTTAAGTACAGTATAATCCAAGTCCTACCGTACTCCTGCAAAACTTATATTCCGACATGCTCCTTATGGTGAGTGTTGATACAAGCACTCAAATCGTGGGGGTATTCCTGTCCTTTAGCTCCTATATCTAATTTTATGAGTGGTAATGTTTTAATAAAATCTTTGTTTTCCTGCCTTATTAAAATGAAACTGTTTGCGTATTTATACAAAAAGTCGTTGAAGAGAAGAGGGGATTTCTCTCCCTTATCGACATAAGAAATGGCATTTACATAGTGTTTTTTAGATTTTAGAGTAGAGTCATTGTTGACTTTTTTAAGTTATGAAATCATAATGAATGTTCTAAAAGTGTAGTTTGTAGGAATTCCTCCCGCGATGTATATATAGAAAGATTTTCAAACTATTTAGAAAAAAGTATTTATTCTAAGGTACCCCTCAATAAATAGAAAGAAAAAAACTTAGTTATTTTGTGCAAAAGTATAAACTTGTTTAGGTACTTACTAGAGCGCATTAATAGCTGGACCTAAAAGGGGTTTATAAAAGTAAGTCTCCTGCTTTCGGATTTAAGTTTATAGGTCGATAAAAAAGGAGATACCCCCGTCGGCTTCTCTTAGTTTTTTACTCTATAGAGATAGATACAGGGTTGCAGGACTCCTCAAGCATTAGATCCTATATTAAAGAGACTAGGGACAGCCTAAAATAGGGATAAAGTTCTTTGTTATACCCCTGGAAAAGTATAAATTCGTAAGGAATTAGAATATTGCATAACAAAAGAGACCCTTTTCTAAATATGCTTGGACTAAGTGGATCCATAATGAAAATTAATAGAGCTAACACGGATCCTTTACTTGTAGTACCACATTCAGAATACTTAGGAAATAAATAAAAACTAACATATAATTATAAGACAAAACTCTTCAGAATCAATAAAGACAGGCATGCAAGGGTGTTTTTCGGCGAGCATCAAGTAAGGTAAGGGCGCTGAGAAATAACTATAAAAGGGGCTCCCTTTTTTTTGATAACTGTGCATTGTATTAGAAGAAAAAAAACCTCCAACAAGTGGATATAATTACTAAGCCTCTTTCAGAGAATTTTCTTAAACTTTTACAAGAAATACATATAAGCTAAAGCGCTTCTAGCGTAGAGATGGGTGATCAAAAAAAGACTAATGTACCGGAATACCCTTAATCCATACATGAGATAAGCTATAATAGCAAAGTGTTCCTATGGAATTCTTTATATAAAAGATTAACGAGCGTTATGTAAAGTAAAGATTTTCTAATTGATGGAGTGTCCTATTACTGCTGCACTTAATTATTTACAGTCAGCCCCTTGATAAATACATATCTGATATCTCAGTTTTGAATTCTATAGAGGGGGCGTCTAAAGTGGCAAATAAGCAGTTCCTGTCTTATACCAGAGCTAGTGGTCTTATTAATATTAAAAGATTGTTATGGAATAGATATTAATAGATTTGAAATGTATAAAGTTGTTATTGATTATATTCATTCCCTCATTGCGCTCTTCTCATTAACTTAACTGAGGATTGAGAAATAAGTGATAATGAGTACATCCTTCTACCCAACAGTAGCATCGCGGAAGGAGGGAAGGGCTTCTATAGTATATGAGTATACCAGACTTACCTTACATTCTCACAAGACCCATAACGGGGAAAAGTAGACTTCTTTTTTGTGTTTCTTAATCTTAATACCGAGAACCCCAGGCACGCTCCCGACTTTTAAGTTCCTTGTAACTTTCCTACTTAAAAAAAGAAAAGAGCAACTATCCACTAACGTTTTTTAAGTACAAGGGGTCCTGCCTGTATAGGCAGTTATATCTCTTAGCAGAAGAGAAGAGGTTTTAGAAAACTTCGTCTAAAGGATTTCCGGGTTTAGATTTCCTGTGGATTCTATCTGATATGTATATAGCTTCTTGAATGCCTGATCCTATGCTATTTTAGCATTTTAGCCAAATTGTAGAAAAAACTAAACTTACGTTTTTTCATTACTTCCTTTATTCATTCGGCATTATTATGATTTCTTTATTTAGGAGCCCTCCAGTAAGCACTTAAGCTGTTGCAGTTTATTACCTACAAACAGAGTTTGGGCCTCTTAGTGTATAAGCCAAGGGTTACTTTTGCTTTACAAAATCATATTATTCTACTTATTTATACTGGGAAAAGACTTAAGTAGAATTAGCCTAATATGGTATGGTATGGTGCCAAAATCCGTTAAATAACGGGGTACCGCCTGTTAATCTTTATATAGGTGATAAATTTGTATTTTACTGTAAGCATGCTGTACTGGATGGGACTGTAGTTCAATCGGTCAGAGCACTGCCCTGTCAAGGCAGAAGTTGTGAGTTCAAGTCTCAAAATGTTTTAGTCAACAATTTCTAATTTATAAAGTAGGTAATGCAAGGTAAAAAAAAGAAAGGGCTTGAAATGTGGTCATATGAGAGACCTCTAATTTTCATTTTATGACACAGCACGGACTTTATCCAAGATCCAAGAAGAATCGTAGGTTATAATCCCGTAGAATTTCAGTATTTCTCCTAGTAGACACAAGATCTACCTTAAAACATAGCTCGAAATAGAAGCTCCAGCTTTTTTTTGCGCATGTTGCTAAGCCTATTTGGGGTATATAATATATTAGGACGCTTATTACTGGAGGGAAATTACTCTTTAATTATAATTAATAGAATTAACCGAAGCTAGTACATATTGAGTAACACCTATAATATAAGAAGCTCCACCTCGTATTACAAACGATATAAAGCGTTCATATGAATTTATCATAGACTTAAGGTAACCGGGCAAAGAAGACTCCTTAAAAGCTTCCTTAAAGAAATGAGTAATCCATAAATCTTGAACTTGAACTTCGTAAACTAAAAGTTCCATCACACTTCGTTTGAGTCAAAGTCACTCCTGCCTACTTATACTTATGTATTTTATATAATATCCGATTCTGATAAAGTAATGCAAACACCTATCCTGTGGATAATTGTTAAATCTTATTCTTTTCTTGTAATTAGTAATCGTAACCATTTTCTTAGACTCATGTCATGAATTGTCGATATCAAGCTTAGAATCTCGGATTACCTTTTACTAGAATATCCTAGTAGACTTACAGCTTTCTGTCCATTTAAGTAAGAAAAAACCCCTTACCTCATTACGGGGAATAACTTCGCATTCATATAAAGAGCAAAAAGTTGTGCATAACAACCTTCCTTTTTTTTATCCACAGGGAACTTCAGTAAATTATAAAAAACAAGGGGGATTCTCATAGATAATAAATAGTCCGTTAATATGAATTTCATTATAAAAAGGAAGGGGGTAACGAGACCCACTTGAGTACTATCTTGTTTCATACATTTTTATTCACTTAAATATCCGCATTTCTTCAACTTAGATTTAGATTTACATATACTGAAAAGAGTATAGTATCCTTGGGAAAATATAAAAAAAAAATTAAAAAAGTACTTTTTTTTTTACTTAAGTCAATACTCTTTCAGCAACTCTTAATTTGGCAGGACTGGGCTGCTTGTGTTGACCCATATTGCTTTTACAATCAGATTAGAAATATCCAGGGCTTTCAATTTCTGAACTTTAAAGGGCCTTTTAGCTATAGGATTTCTATATCAGGAAACTTCCAAGTCAGAGTTTTGGGTTCTTTAGGCTCTTTTGTTTTATCTTGAAAGCTAGGACTTCCTCTTTCCTAAGATTGATATATTTAATTTCTCAGATCCCCCCTACTTAATTAAAACGGTTAAGGAGTACTCGCTTGAGTTCCCTAAGCTGTAACTTAATACTAGTAAAACTAAAATTTAGTTGAGATGTAGTTATTAAAAAAAGTTATCCGTTTAAATTTAGACAAATTGGGGCTTATCCCTGCAAGCAGGGAGCAACTACTAAGAGAAAAGGCTCTTGGAACTAAACTAACTAACAGGGGTACACTCCTGTAGGCTATTCTTTAAAAACCGCAAATTTCAATTTATTTATAGATACTAATATCCCCTTTATCAAGGATCTCTCCCTAAACTACTTCAACTTCAAAGCCAGTTAGAAAACCTCTGTATGCTGTAATAGTAAACCTAGGGCTCGTTAAAATAAATTAATATGCTAAACCCTAGTTGGAAAATTTGCTAGAAATAACTCGTTACCACAACTCCCGAGAAGGATTTGAGAAAGCCTCAATATTTTAAGTAAAGTAGTGGCCTTGTCAAGTCTATTAAGCTCGCACGGGCTTCTATGAGAAGGAATCCCTACGATTAATTTAAGTATTTTAGTATAACCTGGAATTAGGAAGCGAAATTAAGAAGATAGGATGCATCTATTTAGCTGACATTAACCAAGTTATTTCTGGTAAAATGAAAAAAAGGGGGCTCCAGGTCTTAGGGCGGTTCTTCTCTCAACACTTCGGCTTTAAATAGTTTAAGATCTAATATTAGTTCGGTGATTTTCTTTTAGGCACTTACTTCTTTCTAGTTTATATACAAGGGGCACTCCACTCAAATAAATTAGAACTTTACTCTTGATAGTAATCAGATTACTATAAAAGTACTCTAGTAAGTATTAGTATTTCTTTCTTCGTTCTGCTTTCAACTCAATTGCGTGGTCTAAGGCAAACACACTAAAAAACCCTTTTCAATAAAATAGTTGTAGTTTTGAAGCGAAGCTAAGATTCTAGTAAAGAGTTATGAATATAATTAAGAATAAAAGGAGATATGATATCTAGTTTAAACCAAGTTCTGCTATATGTTAATACTCGGGTTTTGGGGGTGTATTACTTACTACCCTTTCTCAATAACCTAAAAAAGTATACCTGCAGCTAGCAATCGTAGAATAGGAACTAACGGATTGCTTTACCAGGCCAGGATTGTAGACTTTATATGATATAACGCAGCTTTGAAAGACAGGAAACCCTTTAGAAACCCCTTATCTTTCTCTTGTTCAGGAATTCCTCCGAATATCTATCTAGGTCAGGAGTCAGCTACCTTATAGACTAGAAAAAAGCTGTCCTAATGGGATTTTCCTTATTAGATTCACTTGCTTCTTATTGGCTTACTTCTTTAGGAGAGCTGTAAGACCCTGAGCTGTTAGTACAAGAGTGCAGCTAGACTGTGACGAAAACTTAAAATATCATTAGAGAGATAGGAAATAGGAGAGATACCCACGGAACTAGATAAGAGTAAGAAGAGATAGAAGGTATAGATAGATTGCTGTTGTTCTTAATGGAGCTAACCTGTGTACTTATTGTAACTATAAGGAATTGTAGCTATTTATTATAGAGTGTATAGAGTGGTTATTGTATTATTCTTTGTATTAGAACTTCTTTTTGAGAGAAGGAAGAAAATCTGTGTACCAATTTCAGCCTCCTGAAGTTCCTTTGTGTGATAGAATTGGGTGTCTATTAGAAGTGAATGAAGTTCGAATTGGAGCTTTTGTACAAGAAGTTAAAAAAAAAAAGACCGAGATCCTGTTCCCGTTTTCTTTGTACTACCCAAAAAAAGGAGATTCCAAGATCGCGTAGAAGCAAATACTATCTATATAATTGTATCAAACTTACTTAAGGGGGTCTTTATAATGATTAGTAAGTAAAGATTTTCATTTTAGAAATGCAAAAGTCTTGTTAAACCAACACTAAATGTAAATCTGAAGGAAAGGTAGCGTCTTTTGTTTTTTAGTATGACCTACTAAGCTCATTCTCTTTATTTGTTGATAGTAGCTAAGCTATAGTGAATAACACAAAACTGCACAAGTAACTGACTACATTCTATTCGAGGGTAGAGAAAGTAGGTATTACAAAAGAGTGGTAGAATCCTTTGTTAACTGATCAAGGAAATGGGGAAGTTTGACTGACTAAGATAGGGATTCTTTCTAATAGGTTATAAGGCGTAAGTCTTTCAAGAGGGCTAAGCTAAGGTTATAAGAAGGTGCTGGTATGAAGACTAACAAAGCTAGTAAGAGGCCAGATTTATCTTGAACTTGTTTGTGGATAAGAAAGCTGTCATGAAGAAGTAGAGTTTCTGTACTAGTGCTTGGCTAAACTACGGAATATGCTCCGGTTTATTAGCTTGAGCCCTTTTAGCCCTAAAATGAGAGGTTGTAATATCATAAAGGGAAATAGAAATTCAATGAAGGGGCTTCCTTAGGCTAGGAATGTTCACTATCTGCACAGTAAACTTAAGATAACCCAAACCTGAGGTGAGGGGGTTAGTTAAACAAATGAACTAGCACTTATATTTCAAACTCCCACCCATGGAAACAGCTCCTCGAAAAAAGGCCATTTTGTCTAAACCCGCCCCAGATTCTTTAGTTACTCCAACTTACTACTAAGAGTTTCCTTGCCTTGAGTATCAAAAAGAGTCCTCTATATTACCAAAGCTACGGGGCTTCCCTTACCAACCGCGATAAGAATTGTAATGTCTTTTCTCTCATCTCATTCAAAAAAAAAGCAGCACCTGTTTAAAAGTTAAAAGCAAGAAGATAAGGCATCCTTTGTCTTTTCTTTGTGAGCACGAGGGAGAAAAAAATCCCTATTGAATTTATCTAAAAATTTCGAACTTAACTTGTAGTTACTAGGACACAAATACGCTAGTATGGATTTAGTGGAAAAGGCTTTTATAGTTTTTTTTTTATAGCTACTGGGCCTTGTCCTATAAACAGGTGTATGATTACTTATCCCAACACTTTGCTTACGTCATTTAACCAGAAAGCCCTTTTCACAAGGCACTTGTGGGGTACTGAAATAATAATAACTAACATAACCCAAAGCTTGTCCTTAACAGCCCCGTAATTTTAGTCGACCCTTCACTACGAGTAGATCCGTACACTAAAAAAAAGAATTCTCTTATTTCTTTTTTTTTAGGAAAACCTTACAGCTATGTCTTGATCGCAAACACTTTAGCTTTAGAGTTAGTTTAACTACTTAAACTGAAAATTCAAGAATAAAACTATATCTAGTTTGTACATTACAAGTAAATACTTTCCAATGTTGAGGACTGTGAATCCAGACTACAATACCAAAAAAGGGTATCCCTCACTTAACAAGTTAAGCCTTATCTAACTAAGAGAATGGGTAAAGTCCTACCCTTTCCTATTTACTTTAAAATACAGGAACTCTTCTGAAAAAACTTGTACACATTTTCAACATTTTAGTGACACATAATCTGAGGAATACTGCTAACTTCCATTTTCTTTAGAATTCAACCCAGGTCTAATCTTCCTTTCCTTGTATTGGTTATTATATAATATAAATATAAGACTCAAAACTTTAGAGTGTTTAAGACCTATTCCGGTTAGGGAAGCTTTACGAGTGCGAAAAAACCCCAAAATAGTATAATATACCTATTTTCCCTGCAATTAGGGGCTAACAAAGCCTTAATAGAAACCCTTATTATCCCTTTATTAGATAATTACGAGTACCCGATTAAAAAAGTCATCTATACCTAGGAAAACCCATCATATCATATCCCCTTCACATTTAACTGCTAAAACTGACTTACAACTATAAAAAAACTCTCTTTTAAGTAATTTCTTAACCAAGCCATACTTGCGGTAATAAGCACAGGAGAATATAAGTAATCAGATTCAAAAAAAAAAGCTTTCCGCTTAGTTTAGGTGTTAAAATTTGTTTTACCGACAAAAGGCTTTACAATATATTTATTATATTAGGCTATCCTACTTCTCAATGAACTTCTAACTATAGTTAAACCTAGCTTTAATTCTGTGTCGTGTTATATACGAGGCCTTGTTACCTTACCGATAAAAAGAAAAAAGAAGCTAAACTTTGTAAAGAGCTTTTCTTACTCTAAGGGGATCTATAATTCACTCCTTCATTTGTTAGAACAATTAACACCTTTGCTTTACGGAATTACGAGCTACAATACTCTTAAACTGGAACTTCCTTTTAAAGAATTTATTGTTAAACATCCTTTTTTAACAGCACCTAATATAATAACAAGGCAAGGGTTTCCTTTTACTAGCTACCTTGGGATTTAAGGATTTAGATTTCGATTGGGTTCTATGGCTGTGTTAAAGCATTCACAAAAGGTACAGGAATGAGTTGGTTTCAAGGCTAGTGGATTTACGATTTATTGACTTCCTTTAGCGTAGAAGGATATCGTGAATCAAACCTCTCTAGTAAGTCGATAAGAATAAGATAGTTATATAGGGTATTCTAAGCTCTTAAGAGTAGTAACAAGGGGAAACGCCTATATAAAGAAAGATAAGAAGTACTTTCTGCTGTCGATAGCTGATCCTACGTTCACTCACTATTTCCAGAACCGGTCTTTTCGGGTTGTACTAAGTATTCCTTATATAATAGATATTGATTTCTCAAACCTAGAAATTCTAGTTCTTGATAGCAAGCAAGCTAGTAGGATTGATTTGTAGGGTTCTAAATGGTACTGCGCAATGGAAAACACCAGTTACTGGAATCCAAAGAAGAAACTGTCCATCATAATCCTTATCCTTTCGTTTCCCTTTAGAGCTTTCACGGACTTCCAAAGAAGAGAATCTATTTACTTCATTTGCCGGCTTAGTCAGTTGAATCAGTTTATGTTATTAGACTCCTTTACTGGCAATACAATTAATTACAGGTATATCGGTCCTATCGACTCGACTAGAGAATTTCCTAGCTTCCATTAGCAAGAGCAGCTTTCAACTGTAACAACTGTGTCAATTAGAGGGTTTAGGGGTTTTAGGTACCTACACTACAGAGATTCCGTCAGGAAGAATTAATAAATATACTTAGCTGCACCGGCTTACAGAGCTAGAGATAGGGTTTTAGGGTTCCTAAGAAAGGGCATTCTATTACAGTGGATGACAAGGCTGCAAGTGGAGTTAGAGTATTTACTTCCTTCGACAGCTGTATTGACCTTCTTTCAAGGATGGGGATTTAGAGATTGGTTCAAGAGCAACAATTAATTAAATTAAGAGAGTCCTCTTATGTATCTATCTCAAACTCAAATTAGCAAGTTTTAGTACAATCGGAAAGTTCTTCTGTTATTCAGTCTATACAGTGCCAACCATGAATAAGATTACGTATCGATCTAGGATTAATTAGAGGAATTCATTAGGAGTATTACAGATAGAACATGAATACTTTATAACATATGAAGAGTAGGGTTTTGGAGTATAGGAAATAAACAGGCATTCTTGTAATTTGTATTCTACGTAATAAATTGTTACAAGGATCGGGCGCTTAAACGTATGATCAATATCACTTTGTAGAACGTACTTTTGGACCGACAAGCTCTTGCAAAGGAATGATTCTAACTTTTAGGGGAAGAAGTTTAGAAATGGAAAATAAAGAATCCTACCCGAGCAGCCTTGAGGGTTTACCGCTTTGTAAGGGGGACACGACACATATAGATAAAGCTTCTATTCTAGAAAGGGGCATAACAAGATCCATAATTTAGGGAATAGTCGTGTATTAATACACTTTTGAAGCTAATTCCTAACTAAGTATTGTTTTATTATTAAGTCCCCACCCCAGGGTCAAACTAAAAAAGTATTTTACGCTAGTGATATAAATGTTTTCTACAAGTACTCCGAAAAGGAAATGGCCGGAAGTAGCAAATCCTTGTAAAGTAAGCTAATAACTTTTTAAAATTTGGAGGGATGCTCCTGGATAATTGAAAAGTATAGTATAGCTTTTGGAGAAAGGGTACTGGGAAAGTCTTTATATAGGATGTAACCTTGTTAATTGCTCTGAAGTTCATTATTTATTTTATACAAAGGCAGTTTTTTTGAGATATTCCCCTTGTTTGTAGCTTCTCCAACCTCTCTCCTCTACTAACAGCAGATCTAACTCCTGACAGTCTAACTACAAGAAAACTCCAGGCTGCTAGTTTAGGTACCTTGTAATTAACTCATAAAAACAAACAGGGGATCTTGGTTAGGAGGTTAGGTTAACGCACAATATTAAGTTTAGAGCACTTCACACAATAACACCTACTCCAAAATGGAAAAGCAGGCTTTCAAATTGACTTCACTGGAAAATGCATTACTTGAGCCCGTCTTTATTCCTAAGATAAGAACTTATCTATACCTGCAAGAGCAAGATAAAGATGCTATGAATACAGATTAAACCAAGACAAGTATGAATTTAGGAAAAGGCTTAAGTGTTAAGAGGATTTTGTGTCTATAGGGTAAGCGGATATTCTTATAAATACTACTAACAATTGTAAGTGCAGGCTGCAGACTCCTCCTTGTATGAGTCCTGCTACTAAGAGAATAAGACTGCTGCTAAGACTAAGGCAAGAACAAGGACTCTAAAGAAGGGGCTAGTAACATTAATAAAGCTGCAGGTATCATGAAGAGCCGATGTATAGCTGCTAAGAAAGTTATAGATAAGAGTAAGGATACAGAATCCAAGTACAGGTATCTCTCCTACAACAGGTATGGCTAAGCTAGGTCTAGCTCCCAAGACTTTTAAAAAGCGGGTATAACTCCATGCCTAGCAAAACGCCCCATACAAATAGAAGACAAGATAAAGACCTAACTTTTGTAAAGAAAGAAAAAAACCATCCCTTTTAATTAAACAGGATCTCTCTAAAGAGTTTGAATACACCTAGTCTCTATAAGTCTTTTTACTACAATACTAAAGTCCGTACAAGGCAAACAACCTGCTTCGAATTTTCTTTGCACAAGTATCTAACAGCAGATTAACCAAAACTAGGTATTAAAAGAATTTAGTAAGCTAAGGAAAAGTTTGATTTATATCCTATTTTAATACTTTGAAATTTCATTATTTTCGTAACCAGTGCTGGGGGCTCCTACCCCTAAAAAATCGAGATTTAGGATTGCCAAAAGGATTCGGAGAATAAATACGATTGATTACAAGGGATCCCCTGCAAAAGGGAAGCTATTGAATTGAATCCTTATAAAGTTGGATATCCTATGAATCCAGTACAGTAGCCCTTTCATTTTAATTACTTCTTTGCGAGGACTGCTTGGACTGAAACTTTTAGAACCCTATGAAAACTCTCAAGACTCGAGAGAAGTTAAAGCACACTTTACTTATATACAACCAGCTCTCTTACTAATTACAAGAATGAATATCGATACTGTTATAAAGTACTTACTTAACCGGGTTATTTAGCCTAAATATCTAAGTTATTATTATAAAAGTGAAGTATTCTTATGAACCGGAATCGCCCTAAGTTAATAAGTGTTTACGCAAGAGTCCAGAATTACCTCTAATAGAGCGTGTGACATCCTGTAAATGCGCAAAATATGGAGATTAAATTTATAAAAAAAAATAGTAACGGGGTAATACAAGAACTAAAATCAATTGTAGGGCCCTTTCATACATTCTAACGGGAGTTACCCTTTGATGCCTCCTTCATTTTTTTTTTAGTTTCCAAAGACATAAATAAAATTAGAGTCTCATTGGGTGTTTATTGAGTAACTAATCCGTATAAGGATTCGTACTTTGGGGTTTTTCCTAGCGTTTAAGAGTCCCCATTTCGGTTTTACTTGTTCTTTGGGTCGGTCGCAGGCACAGATGTGAAAACAAAACACCTATATCAGTCAGTACACTCTGTAAACAAAAATACATGCAGAATCTTTTAAAACCGGGAGTTCTCTTTATATAATATAATAAAGAAAACCTATTCTCTATTCGACCCATTTAGAAAGGTATGGAAACTCCGTCAATAATTAATTACCTTTAACTATTATAAGGGGTTCCAGATTTCATTAATACTGAGTACAAGTACCTTACTAAAAGGGAAATTGTTGCCCCTTACTGGAAAGTAATATAAAGAACTTGGAATATCTACTGCGGGAGGGAATCTTTATGTGTTATCTATTTATTTGACTGAATTCTTGTATGGAATACCCGCGAAGTTTAAGAGTAAAGAATTGTATGGGACCTTAGTTTAAACCTGTTGTAGCGAAAGTAAACAAAACATATAGAGTTTGCCTGGGATAAGTCTCTCTAACTTATAAAAAACACAAAAGCAACTGTTGGTAATAGAAGAAACTGGGATGGTATAAGCCGTTGCCTGCTTCGCGCATGTCACAGGTGTAGTAAATCTAGAATATAAAGGGACCCCAGTAATCTAATCTAAGACTTTGTATAAAATTGAAAAGGGTATCCGTCTAGTATATAGATAAGAATTCTTTTTTGGCCTAAAGAAGGAGCTAAGACCTAGGGGAAGTAACAGAAGTCCGTAGTCCTCAACAAACACCAGAACCCACTACTAGTCACAAACAAGCTAAGAGTCAATTTTAGAGTTATAAAGAGATCCTTCAGGCTTATTTGTTCATAACAAAACAAGGCTATTAAAATGAAAGGTAAAGAAAAGACTTTCAAAGGGTTTGTTATTTTGTAAAAGGGCTTCTCTCTTGTCTTAAGCTTCAACAAAAAAAAAACAATCGAGTTATGGGCGCTGAGTATAATTGTATCTAAAATAGCTTTATTATAGCTACCAACAAGTATTTCCTTTATCATAGTTAGAACTCCCAAGTTTTTCTTTACTTATTCTTTGCCCGAGTTAGATCTTTGTAGTAAGACTAAAGTAGAAATCCTTTTCTTTTAATGAAATTAATCAGGTTCTGGTATAGTAATAAGTATAAGCTCTATAGGTTTTTTTAAGGGTTATACGGGTACAATTAAATAAAAGGAGAAAGTGACTCTGATTTATAAAAAAGGTATTTTAGTAGATTTTGGTTCATAACTTTCTAATATTCAGTATCTAGATCTAGAAAGATTCGAAGGAATAAATCTCCTTTACTATAATTACAGTTTCAACTTGGCAAGGGGTTCCCGTTAAGGTATATAGAAGACTCAAGAGCGGGCCTCTTCTAACTTGCAACAAATCTGATATTATTAATTCTTTTTATTTCTCTGCCAAATAGCTTCAGGAGTTCTCCATCTCAGTAAGGCCGGCCGAAACTCTTAATTAAATAAACAGTGCAATTTTGAGAAATGTTGTAGATAATAGATTTTATAAGGACACTTGATTAAGTGCTTTTGAGAAGGGTATAATAAAGTTTATCATTAAGGGCCGTACTTACGTGATAAGTAAAGTGGGTTTCAAGACCTATAAAAAAAACTCAAGAAGAAAAATGACCTAAACCCCTTGCGGTAGATGGGGAAGCTCAAAAGGCATTTCGTTATTATAATAGGGATAGAATAGAGACCCCTTAATATTACACTTTATAAGGTCCTCTTTTCTTTTATTTTACAAGCAAATCATTTTATTCTCGTTTTAGCTATTGGAGAGCAAGAATTCCCCAGCTATATAAGTTTTAAAAGAATGCTGAGTGAACTTTCTACTTAGGTATTATATGGAGTACATTAAAGTGTTTAGTATACACGAGCAAGCAGCTGCTTATTAGATTAATGTCATTACAAGAGAACCTTCCTTTTGAGTTGCCAAACCCTGGAAAATCTTAGAACCTTATATAACAGGATACTGAACCATATTTAGTCTATATTTAGTATATACGTTTATTAGAACTCCCAAGATTTAGGATTTAGACAAATTAAGAAAGGTCGGGCGTTAAGGTTTTGAAACAGATTCTAGTGGTACGTATATGAAGATTACTTAAGCTTTTTTTAACTGATAGGAGACCCTCCTTAGTATGTATGACGCACTCCCCTATTAAAAGAAGAATTTTATAAAACATATGTTTAATTGTAGCTTTACTTTTATCCATAATCGTTGGGAATAAAAAGACTATAGCAAAGCCGCACTACAGAGGTATCATAAGAAGTTTTCTCTTTAGTTATCTGGAATTATCGTCTTGTCTCCAAAAGGATCCTTGTATCATTATCTTATAAGACTCTAATTCTACACTTCCCACAATTCTCAGTAAAGGGTCCCCTTCTAATATTATTTCAGTAATACATAAACCGACTAATGCTCAATTGCTTTAAAATTTTAGGTTAGAGCAACAGACTTTGGCCAGAACTGCGCCTCATTATTGATTCCAAAACTGGATACTACTTTAATTCAAATAGGGATCCCATTCAGATTTAGTCAATTTTCAATTTAAAAAGTATTCTTAGTTAAGCCAAGG
Organism: Pelargonium x hortorum; assembly: GCA_036897525.1. NCBI lineage: Eukaryota > Viridiplantae > Streptophyta > Magnoliopsida > Geraniales > Geraniaceae > Pelargonium > Pelargonium x hortorum. The sequence continues at coordinate 36,391 of JAYMTJ010000064.1, forward strand.
TTGAGTACTAAACAGGGAAGAGCCCCCTTTTACGGGTCTCCTATTGCTCGGCGAGGAAGCTTTTGGTGTTAGTTTATAGGATTTATTCTAAAGAAGAGGAGTTTTACAGAGGGACTCCTGTTTTAAACCAACCTTTAGGTATTTACTTGTACAGATTGGAAAGGAAATAACCCTTTTTTTTTTTTATTTGTAGAACTTTTACCGTCAAATATTAAATATTAGGATTCTAGCTAGACTCAGTATGCGTAAGACATAAATTTTTTTACGTTTCAGTTTGCCTTACGTAGGACTTTGAGAGACTCCTCCGTATAGAAATCGAGCATAGAGCGAGCCCCTCCCTCCGGATGCCTCCATTATAACAAACAATAGCCGCAATCCCAAGAGAATAGATTTAATAAAATAAGGGAATCTTACCTACACACAAGTAAAGTAAACTTGCCTTTCAATGTCAGCATCTCCTCTAGCCTTTCACAGATATATCGGATGAGTCATCTCGAGAGTACTTTACTTGCAAACAATACTTGTCCTAAATTCAATAGTTACAGGAATTCATCTTTGAAATCCTTTAGCAGCACGCTCAGGCAATTGATTCCTTGTTAAGTTAAATAGGAACCTCCTTTACAAATAGTGTTTGTTCTGATCACCTTTCGCTTTCCAAATGAAGGAATACAAATATCTAAGACTCCTGTTAAGCAATATTGGATTTACATCACTTTAGAATTCCTTTATTTACTGGGATGGATTGGATCCTAGCATGACATCAAGAAAGTTCCCTTTAAGAATTATAGAAAGATTGACTAGCTTACACTACAACCTACTACAAAGAATACGGGTACTTTCCTAAAACCTAAAATAGTTGAAAAGAAAAATAGTACTACTAGTCAAAAGGTGAAACCCTAGGAATGAAGATAAAATACCTAAATTCAGTACTTAGCTAAAATCTATATTTTACTATCTGTAATTGAAAGAAACCCAGATTAGGTATTATACTAAACTCCCCTTTTCAGTACTATATAAAGCAAGCAGAAAATAAGGACATATGAAAGAACTCCAATCAATCCCTGCTTTCCTAAGAGCTAAAAGAGCTACAACCGAAAATTCTTTAACTAGCATCTTTCTGACTTGTATACCTCTTTTCTTAGCTGCTATAAAGTAAAAGTCTTACGAGTAGAAGTATTCTTGTTCTAATGGAGCTCATGTAGTTAATGTTATAGCTATAGGAGTTCAAGTAGAGAGACTTATACGGGCTTTTTTTTGTATTCCCTTCCCTGTCATGATTTAGTTTCTGTTCCTTGAGATAAGATTGGTATTACTGGATAGATATAGACTAATAGAGTTATTGTAGAATTGTAATAGATATAGCGTCTTACTTTAAGCTTTAAGGGAGAATTCCTCTAGCCTTCTTTGTGGCTTATCTGTAAAAGAGGGTAGTGCCTTAGAACGATAATGAATACATCCTTCTACCTGACCCAAGGGAAAGAAATGCTTAATAGTATAAAGAGTAAAGTGAACCTTACATTATAGGACCAACCAACCCAAAAGACAGACTTTACTTTAAAGAATACATAATTACTATACTAGAGCCCTACTTTAACTTTAATTATATACCTCAGCCCCCTTACATAGTTTTAGAAGTCCTTGTCTTTAATCTTTTTTATCTACTTATTACTGGGGTGGATCCTAGCAAGAAAGCCGCTTCCCAGATAGGACTCTACCTGTAAAACCCGACTCATTGTTTCTAAATACCTAAATACGTAGGAAACCCTCTTATGGAAGAGGATTAGGGACTTCACTTGACTCACTTAATTTTCTGCATTACGACTGACTCTTCATTGTTTAGTATACCTTTCTTGAGAGGAGATGGGCTTCTCCTTGTTGCTGTCTGTCATAGAGGGGGGGGCTTCTTGTTCTAATGGATCCCTTTTTAGCTTTTTTTAGGTATTACCTTTCGGAAAATAAGAGAGTATATAAGATTCCTTTGTTATAGTAGTAGATTTATTAACATAGTAAAGGAGGTTAACATTAGTATTTAGATATACCACACATTATAACCCCAAATACCCTAGACTTTTGACTTCTTTATGAGAGAGTTAGAATCTCTTTCGAGCGCTGTAAATACCTCTTGTTGTTTGAGAACTATACCCTGTTTTCTTAAGACCTTAAAAGTAAAAGACCTTAAACAGAAAACAGAATTAGCAGTTGGCAGAGACCCAGAGGAGAAAAAAGGATTGGTGAAGGCCCGTTTTGTAACCGGGAGCTTTTGTAGCTATAGTATTACTCCTTAATTATTGTTGAGATACTTAATAATTATACTACAGGAATATTATAAGATTGTGAATATATTCATTCTATTGTAGCGATTTATTTGTATTTATGATTGTTAAGATAAATTCCTCTTGTTTTTTTTGTAGCTTATCGATAAAGAGGGGGCAAACTTAATAGTGCATAGATACATCCTTTTTACCGATCGGCACTTTGTGAGAGATGGTAATGCTTAATAGTACTTGTATAGAAGTTTTTATAGTAATTAGAACTGAGTTAAACCCCTGTAGGAGACCCAAAAGCCCTAGGATATTTCTAAGAATTGGTGTTAATTCCAAGTTTTATATATTGGACTCCCGTCTGTTACCAGGCCTTAAGGGATTTTATAGGGCTTGTCAGAGATAATATTACTGTTTCATATATAAATAAGGAACTCCTGAGGAATACCCGTATACTGGGCCGGGCTTTCAAGGGTCTTCTGAAAAAAATGGAATATTTAAGGAATATTACTTCTATATTACAAAAAGACTAAACCAGTCTTAACATTGTGGGGCCTGCTTTGCAGGAAAGAGATCCCATTATTTCTAAATCTAAGAGGGTATTTGTTTACCTTTCGAAAAGTATACGCTTGCAAAATCCGCTAAAGAATGTAGTAGTAAAACTTCTAAAGTAAATAGAATCTAAGAGCTAGAGTACTCTTACCCAGTGTCTAATTAGCGTCAAGATCCGAGGGTTATACCAGGAATACCGGAAGTAGCATAGATTAACAAGACCTAAAAAAGACTTATCTTATTATGTATTAAAAAAAAACTAGTGAAGGGGGCAAAAAAAGGGTATTCAAAGCGCATAAATTTTGCTAATGAGTTCTTCAAATGCAAGTATAAGACATCTTTAGAGCGGTCCCGCTAATAGACTCGGTTAGGAGTAAGACTGTAATGAGTAAGAATATCATATAAATACAATTCCTGGGGCATCCCGTGATGTGTTTGAATTGGTTTCAGTATCGCTTATATAGCTTCAAGGATTTCTACAAGGTTTTGAGCATACTAATAGACAATAGAACTGCGTAGACTAAACTCTTTAGCTTTACGGCCGGGAAAATCAATATCTTTTTGTCTATTTACTCCTTAAGGACCCTTTTTTTTTACAGTGTTTCCTCCGTTGAGTCGACAGCCTTTGTAAATTGCGGAACTAAAGAAAACTAGAAAAACGAGCTCACACATGTAAATTGAAATAAAGGGCATAGTTGGTTTAGGGCGAAATTACAAATTATTTTTAATAAACCTATTCTATTTCTTTGTGTTGTGACAAAGACAAGAGTACCCAGTATAACGCAATCCTAATAAGCAGTACAACTATACTACAAGAATTTAGATAAGAACTTAGGCAAGATTCTATTTTAAAGGTATGATAAAACATACTCTAGGCCAAAAATGACCGGGACATGGCTACTAGGGGTTCCCTATATAACTTGAATGAAACAATTACAAGTATTAATTAAAAAAGAGTTAAGTGCTCTAAAATTTGTCCTTTTTTTTCAGTCTTTTTTTTTTATTTTTAGGGTTTTGCGGTTACTTTACTTTTGAAGTGGAGAGTGCTCAAAACACAGTGTTTTCATTGTATGAAACGATCCCTAAACAATAAGAAGTTCTTAGGAGGTTTCCACTACAAGCAGTTCCTATACGAGTAGTTTTTTAGTATGTATTACTCTTAATTTAATTAACTATTATAAAAGAAAAGTCTAATCTCAGGATTTATTCAGGTAACTAAAGGCAAATTTCTTCTTTTAAGTTCCAATATTTCCTCCAGTTTCTAGATAGTAAAGAATTGAAGCTCAAGTCATTTTTGTTTTAAAGTCTGGTTTTTGGGGGGTGTGAGGTGTTCTAAACTAGTACTCTTATGGATTTTCCCTCCCTTCGTAACACTACAGTCAGGTAGATTGATTGACTCTAAATCCCCCAAAGTACTTTCCTCCTTTTAAATAAAATAAGTCTTCCTTCCTTCTAGGATAAGAGTTTCCGAAGTAAGAGATTGGACTGCTATTGAATAAATATAGTGAGAATTGGCTCTCTTCAGCTCGACTTGTTTAAGGAATGAATACCTTTTGTACCCAGGCATTTATTTGCCCTATAATATAAGGACTCAAACACATCTAGCCAAGAAACTTAAGGAACTTTAACCCTTACCTAACTCTGAGAAAGCTAAAAGGAGATAGCAGACTCTTACCTATTTCCTTGGCTTGCTTCTAAATATCATACTGAAATTCCTTTTTTACTTAAATTCAATTCAAATAGAGAGGTTTCCTTTTGCTCCTACTAAATAGAAATATCCTAGTAGAACTCTGCTAAATAACTCTCCTAAAAGATTAAAAGGGACATGTCTCCCCTGACTTAATTAACTAAGTTTCCCTACAGTTTTTTGGGGGGATTCTTTCCTAGTTGTTAAGCTTATATTCTGAAAGTACTTTAACCCGCGTCAACTGCTTACTGACTTAATTCTGATTCTTCATAACTTTTTTTCTGAGGCTTATAAGATTTCTTACTTTTCTTAGGAGCTTTACTCTGCCTCTTATGACCTAGAACTTTCCCTAAAGCTATATTGTTTGTTCTAGGAAGCTTCTTCTTGTTCAGTTCAGGGATACCCGTCTTGTAAGCTACAGTATTCCTCTTTAAGTAAGGATTCACCTTTTCTTATGTGCCTTAGGATTCCCCAGCCTTGTAGCTTTCAGCTTACCGACCTTCTTATTAATTAATACTGCCCGCTTCTAAAAGGAAAAGGTTTAAACTTAAAATAGAACCTTCTTCCTAACCCACCTGGAAGCTGCGAACCCACTTCTTTGATTTCTAGCGGGAGAGGGCTTATAATGGGTAAATATGAAATGAAATACCAAAGACCCACTAGATAGATGTACAAGGGCTTGGTACTGATAAAATGAAATAGGATATACTGAGTTACTTCGAAAACAACTTAGTGAACACATGCAGATTGTAAGTTTGTTTTACTAGAAATTAATATAGAATCTTCTATAATATAAGCAGGTATTTGAAGGAGTTTTCTTACTACTTATTATTCTTTTTTGCACCCCTACCCGGAGTCTAATATATTAAATTAACCAACCCAAACACTCTTTTTAAGTAAGGGGAATCCTAGCCAGTCTTATTATTGCTCTCACGAGGTTTCTTTTGGTATAGAACTAACTTCAAATGACACTCGTCAAAATAAGCCTAAACTTACTGTAAACTTTTTAATAACATAGTCGTCTCCCTATTATCTTTCAGAGGATCGAATTTCTCTCTAAACCCAGTTTAGTTTAAGTCACAGTATACAGTATAGAGTCCCCTAGCCTGTTTGTTTAAAAACTGCGGATCATTAAAACTAATTGTACGGTCCTTTTCGTACTTTTTTGCTTGGGTTTGCCTTTATATATTTTTATAATTCAACTAAAATCCTTGTTAGCATGAACTTACAAAAAAGTCCAATTTCTTACTATTTATATCTATACAACAGAATTAGATTTATTATCACACTAAGTATAAAGTCTATTTTTAGGGATTCCCAGTAAAGCTCTGAATTAAGACCTCTATCCAGTTTTTAATTTAGGATCATACTTTTCATAAAGTTGTTTAAGTAGTTATCCTATAGCTATTGGTTACTATTCAAAATTTAGTTAGATAGGGCCCCTTTTGAGTGAGTGGGGTGTATAGGAGACTCTCTAATTAGTAAAGATCTTACTTGTTAGTTTTTATCTCGTTATATTATATCATAGGAGTTTAATAACTCAGATTTATTTTAAAGTTTTTACTGGGATAAAGCTCTCCGGGCTACTAAATTAAATAGATTGCACTTTATACAAGATTTATACCTATTACTAGAGCAAAAGAGCAAAGAATGAGATCCGTTTCGTATAAAACTTTTAAGTATAGGTCCAAGTTTGACTTGGTTTTTTCACGGGATTTAGCGGGGTCCTTTCGTAAAGAAAAAAGACTCCTTTTAGGGTATGCTTTTGTTTTCGAATCTAGTTAATATTCTTTATAGTTAGCGCCAGAAGTTTTTTCCAAGAAATCAATATTAAATTAAGAGTTCATGTAGTTTCAATAATTCGAATTTTGGTGTCCCTGTACAGAGCCTTAGCTCTCCAGTAGTGGAAAGTATAGGAAACACCTAATTGAGGAGTTATAGGGTATTAGTAGGATAAAGTCTTAGTGATTTTAGAGATCGGAGGAATGTAATGTAAGGCTTAGCTTTTGAGCGTTGTAGTATGTAAAAGATAACCTATTGATATTAGGCTTTAGCTTTGTTAGAGTCTATTCAGTACTAAAGTATTCCTTCTCATCCAAACTCGTTATAAGTGAATCCAAATTCCCTCACCTTACTCTTAGGTATATAATAACACTACCGAAAGTCAATCTCTTGTTCTAACTCCTAAAATCTAATTGTGCTCATTAAGAATAGAGTCCCTGAAATAGAATGTCCTTCTTATTAGGACCCAACTCTTCTTACCTTGAAAAGCTGTAATCAGCATTCTATTATTAGTATGATCTGCCTACGGCTTTGCTACTTTAGAGAACCTTACTTATCTATCTAATTTAGTATAACTAGTGGTACCTAGAGACTTAAAATTTAGAAATTAGGGGGAATCCTGTGTTTATAAAGAGCTAACAACTTATCCTTAGATCTAGAAGTTCGTCTTAATTTCTTCAGATTCCTAAAATATAGAAAGAATATTAACCTCTAATTACGTACAAAGTTTTTCTATGATGCCCGCAAGTTCAAGCCCTGCCGGACTCAGAAATAGACATAGATTCACGTTGTATTAAAGAAGGATTTCTCAATATCCGCTATATAGAATTTGGTACTACCAAACAGATAAGGGCTTACAATTGAAGAATAAGATTTATTGACTAAAAAAGGGTCTGATAACCAAATCACTGAGATTATATAAATAGATTTGTATGATTTTTATTTATAGAATTTTTAGCAGTATAGGCTCAGATAGCTCCGTTGGTAGAGCAAAGGACTGAAAATCCTTCGGTCAGTGGTTCAAGCCCACATCTGAAGCCAGGTTCCAGAAAATGCGCTTGCCCTACTTACCATGATACAGAGTTAAAAAAAAACTATGCTAGCCTACAACAAAAAAAAGATTTTTGACCCGTCAAGTAAGCAAAGATAACAAAGAAACCCAAGAGCATAAAAAATGGCATAGGCTTAGTGCTTCGTGGAACGCCAAGAGAAATCTCTACACTACAAGGCAATTGCACGGGTTTTCTATTTCTAAGGAGACCCTACTTTTAGTTGGAATTGCAAAAGCAAAATAAAGACTATAATACCAATTAATTATAATCCTTGTATTAGTACTTTTTGTGTACTCCATTTATATATAAACTTACGAAAAAATGATATATAGAACCCCTCTAAGCTAAGGCTAAGAAAGAGGTCTTTCTAGAATAGAAGCTGCAGGGGGAGAAAAACCCTTAGGGTCTGTTACAACCCAGATAGCACGATTTGAACTCGTGGTTTTGGTCTTAATTCATTTAGAATTTGCCAGTTTCATTAAAATATAGAATATATACCCTCAAAAGTTTGGGTAGGCTGCTTAGTACAAATGTTATACCCTTTTTTTATACTCTGGATTCTGTATCTTCATACTCTTAACCTACATACCTGCAACTTCTTTCTTATGAGTCCTATGGTGATGGTAGCTATATTCTTATCAGTGCTGCACCTGCCTTTGAATACAAGAATAGAAAAACTGCGTGCTAACTTTTTTTTTTTATTTCTAATACTCAAGTTCAAAGATTTAAAGAAAACAAGGCCCCTATTAGATACTTTTTAATAAATTATTATTAACTGCTGGGTTGGTCTAGGAACTTAACAAGGGGCTTTTTTCCTGTGTAATCCTTTGGAGTTATTCTGTATCAGATTATAGTATGAAGACAATGAAATGTATATAATGAAGTTCAAAGGCTTCTACTAACTTTCAAAAAGTAGGAGACTTCCATATTGTAAGGGAACCCTATAAAAAAGAAAACTAGTTAAAGAAGAGTACCTAGGTGCGGATTATTCTACTTTTTTTTGTTGTGAAGAATCTGACTTTAGCTTTAGACAAACTAAGAGTTTTGACGGCTGGATACTCTAAAAACTGTAACTGAAATGGAATACTAGGGCCTGTTACTTAGCATTTTCTTTCTACTGATTAAGTGTTTTTAGCACTCTCCAAATAAGGGTAATTCTTAGTATATTGACTTCTTAAGGACTTTCTTTAGATAATAAAGAGTAAGTAAATAGAGGAACCTAGACCTGTAGCTTTTACTAAAATTACAGGAAACTTTAACACTAGATTGTCCTAGCGAACCTTCGTAATATGGGGAAAAATCTTCAAGGGCTCCTTATCGGGATATTGATATGCATATTAAGGGACTCTGTTTACATTTTCTATTTGGAGGGACCCCTGTGAAACTGAACCTACGGGGGCAGAGTGTTTCCTCTAATTGTGTGCCTTCCATTTCCTTGTGTTTTTTCTCAAGTAAAGCCTATAGTCTATGATTAGAGTTGCTATCCTATAAAGGGGGCCTCTCTCTCTACTTTCTTACTTAAAGGGTCAATTTTAAGCAAACGAAGCTTTTTCATAAAAGCCTTAAAAATTGCAGTTATAGCTATACCCTCTATGAAATAAACGACCAAATCCTTTTTTTAAAGATAATACTGTCCTTGCTTACGGAGTTCTGTAGCTGAGCTTATGTGAAAGAGTGATTTAGGCCAATATTTTTTAAAGTATTCTAAAATAGAAAACGCAGGATTAGCTCCAATTTTAACTTAAAGACTCTGAAAAACGCCTAGTGTCTACTTACTAAAAGTGGGACTTCCTTTCCTTTTTTTGATAGGGTTCTTAATTCTTAATTACGGGCCCTTTATATTATAGCGTTTAAAACCCGTGGAGTTGTATTTCTATGCTTTTGTCTAACAAAAATCTCCTTGAGAGGTTGGTATAGGAGTCCTATTTGATTGAACAAAAGTAACCAAAATATTCTAGGATCCCTTAAATCTTCATATAATTTCGGTACTAGTATTACTTCACGATTTAATATCAACATATAAGCATTCTCTACAGGAAAGGTTGCCCTTTTAACACAAGGCATAACTAACTCTCTTTTTATTCTAAAAATTCCGCCTGAACGTACGGGTTTCCCCCTTTACTTTAAGCTTTTAAAGGCCTTTTTTGTATTTTGTAACACAAGTAAATATAAAGTACCCCTTCATTTATGTATGCTAAAAAAGGATCTTTACCACTCTTGAAGAATTGCCCCGTTAAAGAATCTAAAGATCTGAAAATTCGTAAGAAATTGAAATTACAGGATTGAAAAGAAAGTAAAAAGGCTTTTTAAGCAACCCGTTTATGCTAAAACCCTGTTAGATAAGAAACCTAGAGAGAAGAGAGGGGATATCCCTAAACTGCTAGTGGAAAAGAGACCTACTAAGGTCAATTTTAGACTCCTCGATAATCTCAATTTTTTTGCTTCTAATCTAAAACTAAAATAAGGTACAAAATAATAAATATCAGCTTAAAAGGAATTTCTAAAAAAAAAAAGGATGTTAGAATTTACAGTAGAATTTCGAACCTAATCGCACGGATTTGTCAGAGCTCCCGGATCTTCTTATCAAGCTTTCCTATTTAAGTAATACTGCGGATTACCGCTTTGGTCTAACTTAGTTTTGGAATTAAAAGATAGAGTTTGGCCGCTTTGTAGGAAAGTACTAAGTCTAGCTCCTAAACCCGGTTCCGGTATTTAGAATGTAAGGGTGTCTCCAAATAGACTATCTACTACTGGTTACCTCGTTTTATAAACCCTAAAACTAAAGCTTAGTTAACGCAACCTAAGGGCTAATAGATTGAGCTGCCCCCTTGCTGTGCTGCTATATATATAACTAACTCCAATAAGAATAAGCGGGTTCTTCTCAACTTAGCAACGGTCTAGAAAAAACTCCATTCCATATAGTATAGTGACCCACTCGCATAATTCAAAAAAATATCCTGTAAATTGGTTCCTTTTTTTAATAATTAGTTATTAGAAAGGTTGTACGATTAAACAGATAGGTTGCACAATATAACAAACAAGGTACCCGTAGTAACTGCAGCACTAGTTAGTCGTTTGGAAACCCTTTCAATTCAAGAACAATATAAAAAAAAAGAAAAGGCCCTTTATAGTAAACAAATACTCCAAAGGAATACGGATTAAATACAATCCTGCCAAAGTTAATACCTAAAATCTTGCACCTAGTGCTAACCCTATAAAGACATTTGACTCGGAAAAACAAACATCTTCCTATATTAAGTTAAGTAAGAATGTACCTAGCTTCTTAGACTTGGCTCTTTACAGAATACAAAGACTTACTCTTTACCCAGGTTAGGAAATGTTGAAGTTTGCGAAAGCACAAGTAAACCAATGCCATCATATACCTGTTTAAAGGATGCTGCAATCCCAACTGGTTCAAGGAATACTAATGGATTCTTGGCTATCTATCTCACTCCACTCAAAGCTACAATATAATTAATATAACATCCTAATCAGTTAGTTTATCGGTGTATGCCTCCCCAAAGTTCAATTCTATCTTTAGAAAACTCCACAGTGAGCAGCCCCTTTCCGAATACTAAACTTTAAAGAGGCCAAACCCCAAGAACTAGGATACTTGATAGTAAAAAACCGCCTTAGATACAGAATACTAGGTAGAAATTGACTATGGATTCTGCAAAAATCTTACCTTTCTGGAACCCGGCTAAACAAAACCTAAACTTAAATTAATTTAGTACAAAGTTTAACCCGCTATCTATAAAAGACCCTTTTTTATACACGAGTTAATTATTATAATAAAACCTAGATCCTAATAAAGGCTGGGGTTTGCTCTTAAACAGTACAAAATCTATCTTATAATAGTATAGTTATAATTCTTGAGAAAGAGGAGTACGTGCCTATAAGAAAAAAAATAGTGATCAAGGATAACAGCATTTTCCTTTTAAAATAGGTAGCTTGCGAGACTACTTCAAACGGGGTTTCGCTAAGGCATTCTAGGATTCAAGCCCGTGTACGGCACTTCAACTTGTCAAAGGTAAAACTGTATTACTACTTACTTTACTTCCTAGATTTCAAGAGTACGAGTCAAAAATTTTTTTAGTGATTCTAATCCCCTTCTTGGAGTCTACTAGAGAGACAAGTGTTTTCTTTCCTTTTTGTTTTAATTCCAATTTGCTAGGCTTTCCAGTAAGGAAAGGAATCCTACCGCAAACTTTATAAATACGAGACATAACAAGTTAAAAAAAGCGCAATTAAAGGGAGTTCCTTTACAAAAAACTACATACTTTTATTCCTTAGTATAGCACCGGATTCAACCTTAAGGAAGTCAAAAGAAAAGCCCCTAAAAAGAACAAAGGGACTCGCCTTAAAAGTGAAAGGGTGTTAAAATCTAGCTAATAGACTTGCCAGGTCCCCCTTGTTTAATAAGACGAACCTTAATACTGGATCGAAAGGAAAGGAAAGTCCGTACTAAACAAAATGAAGGGAACTCTAATAAGTATAACCCCTCTTGCTAAAATAAAAGCTCTATTGTCTTACAGCTAAAGTAACCGGGGTACTTTTCTAGACCCTCCATTAGGAGAGGTTATAGCCATTTCGCAGTAATACGCCAAAGAAATCTTCCTCTTTTCTAAGACTTCATTTTTATCAAGCACCTGGCTTGGACTTCTCGATCACGCGTATTTGACTGAAACTAAAGCTCATAACGACTCCCCAAGGATAAAAAAGCCCCTTTCCTGAGAAGCCGGAAACCCCAGAATCGTTATTAAGAGAGGGTCTTTTCTAGTTGTGTATAACCCCTATGTAGAACCGATATATTGACTCCGTTATGCACAGTAATTCTTAAATTGACTACTCCAATCCAAAAGACATTTTTTGTTGAAGTAGTAAGAAAACAAGTAGGAAAGGCAAAAAAAAACCTTCTTACTTTATTATAGTAAGTATATATAGCGTCAATGACAGTGATTCCTCCATGTTATAATAACCCTTTCAAGTAGATACTCCAATTCGGGTATTTTGGTTAACCCACCCCCAAGGAGTGCGTACAAAGGCTATCAAAAACCCGTGCCAAAATACCCTAAATCCCACGGATTGTTAGCTGAGATTAAGTCTTCGTAATTACTTCTTACAACTTTATCTTTTTTTCCGCAACGAAACCTGCCCGGAAAAAACTCTCTTTGGTTTGGTTAGAAATTTAGATAACTATGACTCTTAAATTAAGGAAAATTTATATCAAGTGATTTTGTCTTACCGGATAACCTGATAAGAAGTAACTTAAACTGTAGAAGAACTGTAACTATAGGAATTGTAGCTCTAGCATTCTTGTCTTAGTGGATATACGTAACCGGATTTATTGACTTCGAGAGTATATTCGAATTATTAAGATGGTATCGCATGAGAGCTTACTCTTACGTAACGAGGATAACATTTCTAACCTAGCCGAACCTGAGTTTACTTCTTCAGGGAGTACTATACTAATTGAAATTCTTTTAGCTAAAGAATTTAGGTTTTCCGATGAAAAAAGGATTCCATGGCCTTAAAATTGTATTATTTCCTCAATTGAAGCTCCGATTAAGGTATTCCATTTTTTTTTTGTCTATCTCTTTTCTGTTAGTTTTAATCCATAAAAGCAGCCAATTCAGGATCTTCCATAACTGTTTCATAGGTATTTCGCTTAGGAATGAACTTAAGAATTTACTAGCTAGTTAATGAACTTAGGCTTAGGAGTTAGTATTCTCAAGCAAACTGTTTTCAAGAGGGACTTCCCTCAACCAAGTACAATTTACAGTAAGGCAATTCCCTTCAGTTAGCAATTCTCAAGCAAGGGTTCTCCTTCAGTGTCAGCTTGTTTATGGACTGTTAATGATTTTACCTCAAACAAGTATAGAGTTTTGTAATTGCCCTTAGTTTAGCTAGTGTGTTAGCTATTCACAACAGTAGTTAGTATTCTGTCAGCCATTCTACAAGTAAGGATTCTCCTTTTGTTGTGCTCAATTTATTTATTGAAGCTTCTTTTAGGGCTAACATAACACTATTTTAGGATTAGATTAAAGCTGGGATTCTAAATTAAGGATAGCTATTTTCCATGTATTAGCCCATAATCTCTAGGGATTATTAGTCAAAGGAGATTTGTCTTGTGTATTTTTATTTAAGTTTTTGTTGTAGGTCTTTATGCATTAAATGAGCCGATTGAGGGAGGTTCCTGCTTTTTTTCTAGGCTTTAGTGTGTAGGGTTAACGATCTATAATATTACTAAATGACTTAACTTCGTAAACAAGGGATGTATGTTTACTCAGTAAAAGGGACTTGAAAAAATAGTGAGGAACAAAAGAAAACCTACTTGTTACACCCCATTTAGCTTACTCTTCATACCTCCCCGATTTTTTCTTTTAAGACCCAAAGAAACCCAAGAAGAGAGTTATATTAAGATATTGCGGGAACGCTTAGAATTCCCTATAAAATGAAAAAAGAAAAGAAGCGGGTGTCTCTGTATTGGTACTAATAACCTTTGATTTTCCTTTCCACAAGTTTACTAAATATTCGGTACTCTATACTAAACTAATAAACTGAATTTGAGTTAATTATAGAAAGGCTTAGATAGCTCAGTCGGTAGAGCAAAGGACTGAAAATCTTCATATTGGAAAGGATCCATTTAACTTAATCGTAGACTTTCTAATTAATATAATATGTAGTTGCATAAGAATATAATATGATGTATAGCTTCCTAAGCAGGGAATTGCCTAAATTCTACCGAGTACTCTGACCTTACAATAAATGGGATCCTCGTCAAGGCAATTCCACTAAAATGTTAGTAATGTTAAGCGACACCGGAGTAAAGAAATTCAAAAAGCTCCTATTAGATAGAATACAAGGCAGCTCGGGAGTTCATTTTAACAAAAACCCTGGATATACGCATTGTAGAAATAAAATCTAGAGAATAGGGGGGGTGAATACATTTCTGTGCGGAGTAAAATACCACGTTTAGCCAAAACTATATGTAGAGTTAAACTTCTATTCTAATAAATTAAAGTGAAACTACACAGTCTTGTATTACTCAAGAGGGGAAACATCACAAACAAAGGGGGTACATTAAATAAAAGAATTCCTCTCTTTCAGCTATTTCTCATAAAAAGGAATTCCTATATACACCTTAGAGGGATAAGATAAGCAGATAGCCATAAAATGACAAGTCGAAGTCTCATCGATAGGGGTTTGAAACTAAAAAGCTAGGATAAGATAGGGTCTTTCTGGACCCTTAAGCTCGTACTAAATCAGGTTTCGCTTTTTAATAAAGTCTAAGGGGAAAGCGAAGTGGGATAATTATATATTTTATCGCAGTGGAGCATCCTGCAAGGGCGATAAGAGTTAACTCATTTTATAAGGGTCTAAATGACTCTTAAGATTTTATCAGGTAAAGTGCGGTCTATTCCTATCGTTGTATTAAAGTTTCTAAGGCATAAGGCAGGACTTCCTTCCAATTAATAAGACTGACTTTTTGAAGAGTTTGCGCTTAAGTCGAAATGCTTGGTATAAGCCTAAAAAGAGGCCCTGATTATAGCCCAGCGTAGTGCTTTTAATTCTTTTTTTGTTAGCAACCCGTTACACAAGGATTCCTATTGTATAAATCCTCATATTTAAATGTCTTTTAGTAAAACTCGACACTTTAATTCGTTTTATAATAATGCAAAACCATGCTTACTTGCTTTCTTATGCATACCCGTATTATAGAATGGGAAGAGGAGGGAGTGTATCCCTTCCTTACTTAAAGGACTGTAACAATCTAATAAAAGACTTATTAAATACTTTTTTTTAAGCTCCTGTTACAGATACCTGGAGAATACCGCATAACGTACGAAAAGTATTGAAAACAACTAAAGTTGCGTTAGAAATAGGGCCTGGTATGCACCTTAAGCTCCAACCACAAGGAACCCCATACAGTAAAAAAACAGGGAGTACCCAGTATATCTATTATATGAAAAAGACAAGAACCCGCAGTTATATCAATAGGGGTAGGGCCTTTCCCTTTTTTTTTGTTGTAATTTGTGCATCTTACACCCCTATGGATTCCCGTGAGCATGTAAACTGTAGAGTAATCTGCTAAGAAAGATATCCTACTTAGTATAAAGCTAAGCCTATACATTAAAAAAAAGACTCTATTTCACAGCTCTGTAAGAAAAGAAAGAAGAAAACTTTCTCATTAGGCGCTAATGGAAGTGGAAGCCACCCCCTTTTTTAGGACTGATAAGGTAAATTAACACCTATAATCTAATAATTACTGTATACACAACCACTCGAAAATATCAGGCAAACATCTCATCTCCCTTGTTATAATTTTCTAAAACAAACGCAAGGTCTTATATTTATATATTATATATAGGTCACTCGTTCGGCTCTTTTACAAAGCTGCACTTAGTTGATATTTATTTCTATTCCTTTTGACTCTGCTATAATCAGACTTTACGTATCAAATCCTATCTTTGCAATTTGATCTCAGTTTACTTGATAGGGTATCCTAGATATTTCCTTTATTTAAATAAAACTTAGTGGAATCTTTTAGAGCCCCGGGACTCTTTAAAGCGGACTCCGTATGAGGATTCCTGGTATTTTAAGAATGCTTAGCCGTTTTTTAATCTACTTGCTTTATATTTATATTTATAGAAGAACCGCCTGTATATTATAATAAAGGACTGCACCTCAGGACTTAACTTAAAGACAGGAGCTCCTTGAAATTAAATTAAGAACAACCTATAAAGAGTTTAGGATAAAACAATTGTTTATTTGTATAACGGGCACCCCTCGTTTGGTAGACCCACAGAATAAGTTAGTAAACAAATCTAGCACATTTCAATTTTCTTTAGCTCTTGACTAAAATAAGACTTAAGTTATAGCGGATTTTCGGAGTACCTCTTTTGTTTGTATGTACTTGTGTATTTGTTTTGTATACTATATTTTCACCCTATCTTGACTAGTTTAACTCAATTACTCCGCTTTTAGGGTGGTAAGTATATAATTGAAGTACATATCTGCCAAAAAGTAACCCTAACTTATTTCAAATTTCAAAAACAAAAATCAGCCTTTTATGATATGAGATCCGCATGTAAGATTTCGTTTCCTAAAAAAGAAGTTTTCAGGGTACGCTATTTTCACTCGTTCTATTTCAAGGCAAGTAAAAGCAAAGAGCCGGGCACATCCAAAAGACTCCTTGTGCTTAGCTTCTAGCAGACTTACATTTCTCAGAAAACTTCATAAATTGACTTTCGGCTGCCAAAGGTTTTGATTCGATAACCTTTAAATCCTTAATCTACATACTTTTAACCTATATTCTTAGAACCGCTTTCTAAAACTAAAAGGAACTAAAACGGAATAGTGTAATAGATGATTCTGAGTGCGGGATCCTTGAAAATGTATATCTGTCCCAAAAGGGAACTCGTACTATTGATATTTGGAGCAGGCAATACCGCTTCAGCCCCTGTTTCAAAACAAGGTTTGTGTTTGGAGCTTGAGGGAACATCCTGAGTAGAGTATCTAAAACGTTAAAAGAACTGGATCATTACGAAATTCCTTTAGTCCAACTACCCAATAGGACACTGACTCCCCCCACACCCGGCTCTATTACCCTGATTTACTGCCCTCAAATAAAGAACTTTCTAAAGGAAGTCATTCTTATAGTTTTTTTTCAAAAAGTTGTCTGTTAAATTCCTTACTTACCGACTAGAAACAAGAAGCTGTCTTACGAACTGGAAAACAGAGCTCTTTTGTAATTCATTTCCTGAGTTTTTTTAGTTATTTTAAGACCTTTTAAGTAGTAAGAAAGCTGTTATCAAGATACAGATGGAGAGTTTGGCTACAAGGACTTGGGTAGGTATGCGAGGTATTAAGAAACAAGGGAATGAAAATCACTTAGATAGAAGATTCAATCTGACCTTCATAAGAGAAGTACTCTATAAAGGCTTTTGGTAGGTGACTTAGAGTGTACATATTCCTTATTGCAACGAAAAGTACGGCATCAGTCAATTGAGTTTATGTACGCTGGTTCAAATCGAGTTATCCCTGAGTGTCTTATAAATATATAGAAGAAAGAAAAAACTCTATACTTCCTCTTTTTTCTCTGTTCTTTGAAGAGTGTAATAATCCCTTTCCTGTAGAGTCTTAATGAGCTACCTAATCCGTCTCTTCCTAAGACTTCCCCAGATTTTTGGAGGTAGAGCGCGAGTCCTTTTTAGCAGAAACCGTGAGTTCAAAAGATTTGCCTTATCTGAGCTGGAATTCGTTACATCATTAGTAAATTGAGATTCTGTACGCAGCTTCTTGGTACATGTGATTCCTGAAGCTAGGGAAGATAAGGAGGGCTACCTTATATTCCTTAGTTGACGGAACCTTGATTCATCTCTCTTAATTTAGGATCTCCCTTACCTTTAGATCTAGAACTCTAGTTCAGTCTCCTGCACTCCTACTCACCCTGCTAGTTCTATTCCTACCTAAGCTCCCTTTACTGTCCCACTCACTCTCTACTCAAAACTCAAAGGCTGGCAATCTACCCACTCCCTCTCTTAAATGTGTCCTAGTTCTACTACTCTCTTTTTTTTTGAAAGCTTCTCAAGATTTAAGGGAAACTTGCTCCTGAATAACTCGTTCAAATGAAATTGACTAAGGAAAACCTATATTCAGCTCTATTTCAACTATTTTCATTTTTCTTGCTAACTAGAGAACACTGGGCAACTGCACCACCTATACCTAAGAGTTCTACATATAAAGTGTATTTGCAGGAAATTCATTACTTTCAAAATAAGTACAACAAACAAATCAGACTAAATGTAGGAATACCAAAACCAATTGAATTGTATGATCATTTACCTGCCCAAAAACACAAACAAATTAGTCTACCAAGTAAACTTTACAGCAGTCGTTTAAACTAGAAAGGATCCTTCCTAAGTTACTTATATTCGTCTAAACTAAATGAGAATAGCTCTTTAAAGTCAAAAGTTTCTAAACTCCTTAACAAAAGGAATACATATGAAATCAAACATGTCTAAGGTTTATATCTAGAATGTCTTTTTTAATAGGCTGTTTAGATACCTCGTAAGGTCTTTTTCTACGTTTTACCTAATTATCGTTCATTTTTGTTATATAATTTTGGAGTTGCTTATGCTCTTAAGAGAACAAAGTAGAAAGGAAAGAGGGAATACTGGTCAGGCTATCCCCCTTGTCTTCCTCATAGTACAATAACTATTAACAAAGACTCTTTCTTATATCTCCATACTAAATCTATTAACTTTATATACATGACTCTCTAATAGGAATTCTTTAATAAGTACAAGAACTACTACTTAAGTATAGAAAATAAGACTTACTAATACATCTAGATAAACTAGTACTAGGGAATACAGATAAGCCC
Source organism: Pelargonium x hortorum (assembly GCA_036897525.1). Lineage (NCBI taxonomy): Eukaryota > Viridiplantae > Streptophyta > Magnoliopsida > Geraniales > Geraniaceae > Pelargonium > Pelargonium x hortorum. Next base: position 55,114 of record JAYMTJ010000064.1, read on the forward strand.
CATAACAAGAACGAGAAGAGTACAGCTATTTCCCTTACAAATACAAAGCTGCCAGGAATCTCTCTTGAGAGTACTAAAAAACAAGTAAGTAAAAGTCAACAGAGTGGGCAGTGGGTGTTCCTATGTGTTATGTATGTACTATCTATAATTACTAGTAATTACTAGTAACATTAACCTCCATCCGTTACACTAGATTAAGTCGGTAGTAATAATGTATTACCAATCTCTACAAACAAGGCTTAACTCTCTAAAGCTAAAATAAGGAAAGCTTTTACCCTATAATTCAAATAAAAAACTCCCTGCTTTACTTATTAGTGCCTTTTATTTATTACAAATCCTTAACTTTTCTATTTTCTTGCTTAACTCTATCAGCAATACCTTAAAAAAAAAAAGACCCTGGTTCAAAGCCAATAAAAGAAATACCTTGTTAATTTGTTTATCTCTTTTATAACAACTCCTCTTTATTGTAAGGATTTTAATTACGCGCAATACAAAACAGAGACAGCTTTACAGACTTTATAACCTGGAGTTATTCTATCTCCATTTAGTCAAAACTTGTGTTGTACTTAGAAAGGACTCTACTGAATGCCTTTATCGGAAACTAATTCACTTTAACCGAGAAGATGAAAACAGCCTATAATATAAGCTTTGGGCGCTCCTTTAGAAGTAAGGGAGTTTCCTATAAGTACAAATAGAGATTTTGAAGTATTGTAACCCTTAGTGAGTGAAAGATCCTATCAAGGGATACCCTTTATTTGCTTAAAGGGCACTCTTTTCTTAAGACTTATTTCTTATGAACGTCCACAGAATAAACCTTTTTTTAATCATAGCGGAAAATTTTCGAATTCTACTAATAAAGGACTTCTTAATACTAGGTTTAGGAACAAAAAAAGAAGACGAAATTCTTGATTAAAAAAACTCTTTGTTTGTTAAAGCACGAGCTGAATGCACGAACTTAGGTTCAAATGGCATTGAAGTTGAGTTTGAGGCAGTAAGAACTTTACCAACTCTAACTCATAGTTAGGAAGAAGAGTCCTTATCGCCTATTCTATAATAGTTACATCGGCCAACCGAAAAGCTAATTGCCACTCTGTCATAGAACTTAACTCAAAAGTCAGGATAGAGAATTTCTCATATTAAATTGAGTCCAATAGAGTACAATATCCTACCTTCCAAGCATTACACTAATTCCTCTTTTGGGGTCCGCGCTGGTACACCTTAAAGGAGGGTTGTAGAACGCTCGAACTCCTGTATATGACCGGACCGTTTGCTTTGCAGTGTTTGCTGTGAGAGAAGGAGCTTATTAAGAAAACTCAAGTAAGAGAAAGTTCTGTTGTTAATGACTTCAGGTTTATACAATATAAATGAATGAAACTCGTCGAAGAAGTTGTCTAAGCCTTCATTTCATTCGTAATATAGCCCGGGATACTTTCAGAACTAGTGGTCTTTTAGAGAAAGTGTCTAAGATTTCACTCTATTTCTCGTATGTAGCTTAGTGCAACACAGAATAATCGTCAGTTACAAGGAATCTTTTTAGTTCATAATGTGTTCCTCTCTCATTTTCTATTTTCATTTCAGTCATGAATTTTAAAGAAATTCTAAGGTCCTTACTTACTATATAGGTTACTCCCTTTTCTAGAATCCTAGACCAAACCTTTTTACAAATCAAAATAAGGATTCTGTCAAGGTATGGAATCCCTGGATCTGATAACACCTTAAAAGAGTCCTAGCATTCAAAATAAGATTTTTCTTAAGAATACTTAGCAGTTTAACAGAAAAAACCTTATAATTATAAAACGGAGTGAAGAATCTACCAGAGGTTGGAAAAGACTGCCTCTTTATTGAACTCTTTGATAGAAAAATCGCCCTATTTTTTTTCTAGTTAATACGGGACTCTTGCCTTTCTAAGGACAGAGCTTCAGAAAAGGAGAATAACCTCAGCTCCTAATTAATTATCTCTCAGATTCGTTCGTCTTGTTACGAGTTATTTTCGCTTAGCATTAAAGGGACTTCAAAAAAAAGCACTTAAGAGATCCTTAGGAAATACTCGTTGTTTACGCTTTTCAAAAGTCAGGGTTGCCTTTTATACTGGGTATTTCTGAAAGGTTGAGGTCCGTGGAAGGAAGGGTTTAGAGCGCCCTATTGATAGCTAAAAGCTCTCGGTCCTGCTCTCATTTGTAGTTCTTTGGCCCTGTGTCGTATTCCTGACGGAGTCGCTGCAAACTTTTTGGCCTACCTAAAAATTAGCATCCTACAAAACTACACATAAATATTTAGTTATAGTACTGCCCTTAGCATCAAGAAATATGCAGATCTGTTACGCGTCGGACAATCCGTAAGAGCTTTAACTTCAGAATTTGCTATTCTTAGGTAGGATATCCACAACGACTAAGTTACAAAAAAAAAACTTTACATTACAATAGAGAACTCTAGAATTGCTAGCAGTTACAAGACTCAACTAAACGGAGCACGCCCTACTAGACAGCTAACCAATGGATCTTTTTTTGGTCCGAACCTTCCCCTTTTCAGCAGGACTCTAATTTCCTAGAAACCTCTACTACTTGAGTGCGCAAAAATTCATTTAAGCCTGTAAAAACTTATATAGTCAAAGCACTCATACTTTCAGGGAATCCCTTTTTAAAGACGACAAAGGGTTTTCATTTGACAGATCGGGCTAGCTAGATGGAACTTACCAAGAACCAAGGGTCCTTTGGAATCTAGAATAGAATGAAAGGGTTTAAAACTAAAAGAGAAGACGGGTAACATATTCTATGGAAATTTAGAGACTTTCAAAAAGCAGTAAAGTAACTTCATACGTTTTTCTACGGGGACGGGGATCCTGAGTCAAGTTCGGCGGTTACAACAGTAGAAGACCTCCTTTAACAATGCTTGGAATTCCTGTTATTACCAGATCTAGTAAAGAAGCGAATAGCTCTGTGCCACAAACGAACCCTATTCGTCAGTATGCTTAGAGAAAAAGAAGACCGCATCTTTTCTTATAGTGAAAGAAATACCTAAAGCTGCTTATTATGTCAAAAAATCTTTCTTTTTTATTTAATAATATAAACTTATTAATAGAGCAGGAATACCTATCCTTATTTTTGCCTATATTTTTTAGACACCTTTACTCAAGAAGTGTAAACCCCTATGAATATTCATGAGTACCTAATACTTAAGCTTGTCTTCATTGTTTTCAATATTCTTGTAAGTAAGAAGTAAGAGAGCTAACTCTTTGTATGGTTTTTGCTTTCTAGTTTGATTTTATTGGTAGCTATGATGGGTGCTATTGTACTGATTAGATTATATGTAAGGTTAAGCGGCAGGATGCCTTTCGTCGTAATGACATAGATTTTGAAGAACTGTAATGACTAAGAAATAAATAGTTTGATTAAGATTCTTTTGTTCTGTTGCATTATATTAATTATAGAGAGTAGCCTGCATTCCTTTTTAGCCACAAGATCTAGATTCTTAAGAGTACGTACTTTTTTTGCTCAGAATGCTCAGATATAATATGTTTTAGGGTTATGCCTTTTTTTTTTTAAGAATTAACTAGTTTATTTAGAAATTTAGTGTGACAGGGGTTTCTTCTCAGTAGTATTCTCCTTAGCAAATAATTGATAAGTAAATATTGTCTATAGCAGAATCCTTCTTTATGAAAGCATTATACTCTAGTTTAATCCGATCGATAGTAAAGAATTTTTTTTAAGCTAATATATGCAAAAGACTCAGACAATACCAAATTTCGCAAGGGTAAGATTTCCTTAAACACGACTAAGTTTTACTTTGGTAAGCTAGTCGTATACCTACCTCTTAAGTGTAAAAAGAAAAAGATGAAATCCAGAACTCCATACATTGCTCTATAAGGATTAAGTCTAGCAGCTACGAGTAGAGAAATTGAGAGGTAATAAAAGTAAATGGCTTAATACTAAGAAAAACGAAGTTTAATACTTGTGAGGAGCTTATTCTTCTATCTTGTAGGTTCTATATTCTATTATTCTGAAAGACCCTGGCGAAAAGCAGAACTATATAATATAATATAATATAATATAATATAATATAATATAATATAATATAATATAATAGATAATAAGAAGTT